>PVIJ01022123.1:0-16891 GCA_004024925.1 Scalopus aquaticus
GTGGCGAGAGGGTTCACCAGAGACAGAGTGGGGAGCAGAACAGGCAGATCAGAAATACACTGCTGAGGGGAGCAGCGGGCGAGGCAGGAGAGGTCTGCCGCACCATGTGGGATTCTCCCCGGCCGGGCGTCGAACTCGCGTCGCCGCTGCCGACAGCTCCACAGCACAGCGCTTAACCGCTGCGCCACCGGGGAGGCCCATCCTTGTGACAAATCTCTTGCTTATCTAGTAACGGTCTTCATCACATCCTCTGAAATATATGGGAGATTTTTATCTCTAAGTCTTGTTCCTACCTGTCCTCTTGGGAACTAAAGTCTGGCCTTGGCAGACTGACCACCCAATTCCTAGCATCTGACAGCTTGTCAGCTGACACTGCTGCCTGTATCTCACTGTCAGAGGTGTGGTGTGAAGTCTCCCCACCTGTGCGCCTCAACTTCTTCCATCCCAGTCACAGGTCCTAGTCCTTCCAGGTGGGCACATCCTGCCATTGACTGGTTGTATTAGGACACTGAACTGTGCCCAATCAGAGCCCAGCTGTACTAGGATTCAAGACACTAGATTCCCAAGTTAGGAGGTATATTTTAAGTCGTGTCAGCCTTTTAATTAGACATTAGTTTTACTTACTGTCAGTTATGAAGAAAAGAACCCTCAACCCACTGAGGATAAATGCCTCTTTGCACTCTCCTTTGAGGCCCACTTGCTTCTGCTGATGACTTTATTAAAAGGTAAGAATTGTGGGGCCTACTTATTAGCCTCACAGCAGTAATCAGATCTTTGGTGTAAATGAACTTACTGATATTGTTTCTGAAATCATAGATTGAGAAGCACCAACAGAAAGGCTGGGAATCTAATTTTCCATGATGGGAAATATAGGTGCAGGGCCCTAGCAGTACTATAAAAACAGATGATCAGAAATTTTAAGAGTACCAAAAAAAAAAAAAAAAAAAGGTCCATAGCAGTAATATCCATCATTTCCTGCCCACTGTTAGGATTTGGAGACTGGCCCATGACTCCGAGATGACAGACAAGAGATTTTAGAAAACTGCCGAAGTTCCTGCATTCTACCTGGTGGTTCGAAGGAGCAACTTCATGGCTCAATTCTAGACATCTTGCAATGCCGAGTCTTTAGCAGAAAAGTCTATCTAAAATACCAGATGGTGTCACTTATATGTGGAATGTATGGAAACCAAACAAAGGGTGAGACAAAACAAACTCTAAAACCAACTCTGAAAACTGACCAGGGATCTGAGGCAACCAACATAGTGTTGATGTGGGTGGGGGCAGGGGGGAGAAAAAAGCACAATGAACTATGGTGGGAGGCTATGGTGCTTTGGTGGTGGGAGAGCTACGCTGACCATATCTAAGGGGGAAAATCCTATAATGTCAAAACTCTAACAAAGATGCAAATCAATGGTACTCCGTTTAAAAAAATAAAATAACTTACGGAATTTTTGTTTTTTAAAAGGGATCTTTGACTCAGTGCTGCTGGAAGTGAATCTGTATTTATCATTACCCAAACTCTGGCCTCCTCCCTTGAAACACTCATGAGACTGATATTTAAACAAACGAAACAAAAGTTTTCACCACTTTCAAAACAGAAGATAAAAGTCTTTTGACTAAAAAATGCTCTCTGGTTCCTTGTTTGCAAGTAGCATATCTTTTCTGAACTCTAATACTTTGACCTCATAAACTGAGGAGAGAAGACTGTCGTTGAGTGGAAGGGAAAACAACAGAGAGCCACACTGGACTTTCCCCAGGGTACTGTCAGCTTCCAGAAAAGCAGGTTTTCATCTTCTGAAAGGTCATAAGGACTGGGGCTGTGAGCAGGGAGCCTCAGACCTATAGATTGTTGTGACATCGTTGGCCCTCATCCCCTGCGTGCATTTTCCTGGGGCCGTGGGCCTGGCCAGGTGCTATATCCCACCCCATTACTGGAAGGGAAGGGGCACACTGAGCTTTACCCTGATGCACACCTCTTTGCTGACAACGTGTGAGAACTTCGTTGGAAACAAGACAGACTCATATAGAACCCTCCGGGCCTCTGGAACCAGGAATCCCTGTGGAAGGTTCTTGTTGTGGGTGAGCAGGGCAGCAGGGATGAATGCAGGAGACCAAGGGCAGGAAAGAGAGGAGGCAGAGGTGGGCAGATAGGCAGCTAGAATCAGGGAGGTCAGTGGTCTGGGGGGGGCACAGGAGGCATTTTGGAAGGTATGAGGGAATTTGGTAGCTGCCTTCTAGGGGCAGTGGGCCTGGTCCTGCCAAAGGGAGGGGGACAATAAGGGCACAAAATGGAGCAGAGAAGGACACAAGGGACCACTGAGATGGATCACGGGTGAATTGGTCGTGGGTTACCCAAGGGGAATACAAAATGTAAAAGATATGGATAGATAGATAGATAGATAGATAGATAGATAGATAGATAGATAGATAAGACTAGTAGACATGGAAGCCCCCTGAAAGGTTGATAAAAACCAGGCAGAGCCCCAGGGTCAAATAAATTTGGATTCTACCAGAAAGCCCAGGAAGATAAAAAAGAATCCAATGAGCTGATCTCAGGAAAAGGGCAAAGTGTTATCATTAGAAATTAGAAGCCAGACAGTAGAGCTTGTCCGCAGCAAGGGTGAAAGAGGCTACTGTGTCCCGAACCCCGGCGCACATCCATGATGGGAGTCACATGTGGAAGCAAAAAAGCAGCCTGGCACTGTGGATGGATGCCCGCGAGCTGGTCACAGCCCAGACTGCCATACAACGTCATCAAGATTCCAGAGAGAGGGCCTCCTGGTGGCGCAACGGGTTAAGTCTCAGCACTAAGAAGCTATCCAGAGCCACTGCAGCACGAGTTCGATCCCAGGCCAGGGAGCTTCCCACATGGTGCAGCAGACCTCTCCTTCCTCCCGGCTGCTCGCCTCAGCAGTGTATTTCAATCAGTCTGCCTGTTCTGCTCCCCATTCTGTCTCTGGTGAATCCTCTTACCCACCCACCCCCACCTCTGGTCTACACCCCAGCTTGTATGCATAAATAAATAAATAAATCTTTAAAAAAAACAAAAGATTCCAGAGAGGAAACACATTTGGTTCTCAGGAATGGGGGAAGCTCCTTTATTTCGAGACAGGTATGGGTCCGATGGATATGTAACAAGTATAGAATCAGACATGTTGGGTACTTCTCAACAAGCAGTCTTGTGAAAGCAAACATGCGTGTGTCTCTAGGAAATGAGTGTGGTCGTCTATCTGAGTAGTGACACGACTGTCTCTAGGAGGGACTCAGTGCTTCTAACGTCGTCTCATCCCCAGTGTCAGGCCTGTGGCTCTGAGCGTCACCACTACATCCCATTGCCATTCAAAACTCACCTCTTTGAAGGAGCTATTTTCTGCCTAACCAACTACTATTCAAGGAGGCTAAGTTCTGACTTGTGCTCTCTCTGCCCTCAGCGCCCCCGTGGCCTTGTAAGCATGGGTTGCACATGTGCAAAATGACTCCTGCCAGGACTTACCCTGAGGATTGTTTACCTCATAACAACTATTAATATAAAAAAATAATGAGCATGAGGCTGTTCTAGGAGTAAAAGACATGTGTTAATAATAATAGTAACAGATATTATTTAAAATGTAATTTATACATACATGTGAAATGCAATCTCATTATCATTCATGGACAATAGTTATGATAGTCTAAAACTGAGGTAATTTCAGTTCAGATGAACAAATAAATTTGATAGTAGAATGACCTTAATTAATAAATTTGCTATAATACTTTCCCTGTTAATAGGGCCTCAGCCAAAGGTGAGTTTTTAATTAGGATATAAATTCCAGGTATATTGAAGTTATACATAGGAATGTAAAAGATTCAACTCAACAAATAAATATGCATTTGGTACTGATTCACTACAAAAATAATCAGTCCCCTCTCCTGAGGTTCTTCTCATCTGGAGAAGAGGATTTGAAAATATTTGTGAAGCAGAAGCTAACAGGAGAGAGAAAAGTTGAAAATTCAAAGCAGATGAAGTAAACTATTGGAGGGGGCAAGGCAGAACAAAGTTTGGAAAGGGGAAATTGACCTTGAACTGAAAAGGGAACATCCCTTTATCTGAAAATGAAAGGAAGGAATGAAGTGTGGGTTTCAATATAAATAGAAAATTGTTCATGCTCTGTTGTTTTCATTTTCTTGATAAAATGGGAGGCCTGCTGTTTGCTAAGGATGAGAGTATTAAAAGGGGAGAGATGGCTAGAGAGCTTGAGGAAAGTAGGAATCAATTAAAATGGTAGTTGACAAACAGAAATAGTTTCTCTGCATCCAGGTCCAGCTCAAGTAGGAGACCAAAAATCTGTATTGACTCCAACCAACAGGTTGAGAACTTTCTCCCATAAGACTAGAAGCCTGGGTATATTAAAACCATAAATTGTAGACAATCTATGGAATGAACCACTATTGAGGGTTTATTGGGCAGATCAAGAGGAGAGGTACTATGCTGTGTTGGAAGAGAGGCTTTAGGGGGCTCATAGAATAATATTGGCACTGGCGGCCTTGGTCCTGAAGAAGGGCAAGTGTAGAGGTGATGAGGGAAAAACAGGAGGTGAAGAGATCTAAGGTGGAACAGTTCTCAGCAATGACCAACACTGGTGTAATTATTGGTGTAAGTGAGGAGAGTGGCATGAAGGTAGATATCTCTGAATTTAGGCTTGCAAGGTGCTATGAGGTCAGATTGTTTGATGGGCCATCCACGTGGAGATTGAAATATGACTGATGATACCTGGACAAAATACAGAAAAAAATCTGTTTTTGGATTGCTAAGAGGGGAGTGAATGACTTGCTAGATGGAAGTAACAATGAGTTGAAAGTGATGATGGTAATAGCACTTGACTTTGCCAGGTGAGAATCTGTTTGGGGAATCCCTTACATTAGCAGATGAGGCTGCCTTTCGTTATGAAATCTCAGATTGCCTTGCAGATGGTCTAGAATGTGTGACCAGGTGCTTTCAACCAGACACATCTGCCCCAAACTTGTGGCAGGAGGAAGCTCAAGCTTGTACCTATTTTATAGGAGCCACTCAGGAAGTGTGGCCCGAAATCCCTACTGGTGTCGAGCCGCAGAGACACTGATATGGACACAGCATCCAGTGAGTTTTCAAGCCAGCAGTGGGTTTTCAACAGACTGGTTCTGCAGAGCGGATTTGGGCACCAGTCATGCTTCTCCAACCAGGATGCTCACTCCATCCCCACTTGCTTCTCACACTTACCAGCATACTGTGAACATGTTAATTTCAGTCTCCATCAGCCAGTTGATTTCTATTGCTCACCACCAGGGACATCCTGACTGATCCTAGATACAATCAGACCAAAGGCACCTCAAAGGAGCAAGCTTTGTCCCACAAGGGTGTGAGGGAAATGCTTTGGAAGATTTGGGAGGTGGAAATGCTGACATGCCTGACCCTGGCCTCTAACCATACCCTTTCTGCATTCTCGTCCTGATACTGCTCTGTGCTTTCTGCGGGACGTCACTTTCCCTGTAGTCCTCAGATGGAGAAAGGTCCTGTCCCCACCTTCCAGTTATTGGTCAGTAGGGTAGTGTAGGGTAAATGAAACAATGATCAGGGTTTTCCGCCCTCTCGCCATTAGCATTAATGAGAGACTCCTGCGGGCCTACATGCATGCCTGAAGGCGGCACCTGAAGTAGGTTGTGGGCCTGTGTGAGCGGGCGCCCCGGAGCCGAGAGACTGAGTATATATATATGGGCGGCATCACAGAGGACGCGCAGCAGTGGCAGCAGAGAACAGAGAGTGGCGGCAGAGGACCGCTCGGCAGGGTGCAGCTAGGAGACCACAAGAGAACACCAGACAGCCCAGACAAAGTGAAGATTTGCCAGGGGCTAGATTTGCCAGCCTCCTGGCCCCCCTGCCTGCCCTGCACCTGGTTATCTCACTACAGATGGTGCAGACAGAACTTTAAAAACCCGAAAAAGCCACCGAGGACTCCGCCTTTAGCCGTCTACCCGGATCATAGAGAACCTGCTCCGTGCCTTCCTGCCGCTACAGGTAAGGATCCAGTTTAGGTGCTGAGCTCCCAGAGTTCTTGTTGGATCAGTCTGGATCAGGAATTCTCATATAACAAGGCCTGTAGGAATTGCTGAACTGGGCACTCAGAATAGATATTAAAGGACTTGAGTTAAAGCAGACTTGACTCTCAGCATCAAATGGACAAAATGGAGTTTAGAGTCAGTTATTTAAATAGAGATATAAAGACAAAAATCATATGCAGACATAGTGTTTTATGTACCAGTGCGGTTCTGGTATGGACATCCTCAGCCACAGATGATTAGAGATGGTGGTTGATGAGAGATGATTGGTTCTATTCAAAGAAATTTTTCTTTGGGGTCACAGATAGTCTTTTTGTGCATTCCACTCTGTTCCATGCCAATTAAAGTCAGATAGGATTTATTACATGCCCGTTAAGGGACGGGATCTCAAAAGTGCTGGGATGCAATGCTGGATGCAATATAGCTGTCTTGCAAGTGAGCTTGCAGTCTACAGAGGAAGTAGGCAATTACGAAACAGAGATGAGTGCCATCTGGAATTGTGAGAGCAAGTAGGATGCACATACATGTCAGTCTGGCCGTTTCTTTGTGTCATAGTAATATGTTGTGAAGACAGTTATCAGCTGACTTTTCTGAAATGATTCAAGCTTCATATTTTATTACAGTTTTTGTTCTTTCCATTTCTTTCTCTCTGCTACTTCACAAATCCATCCTGGAATCCAAAGCTGCTGAAAATATTTAGCTGTGCTATTTTCTCTCAATGGAGGATGCTCCACTGATGATTTCCATGAATGCCTCCTTCAAAATACATTCTGAAAGTACTCTCTGCAGCCAGGTAGGAAGGCTTTTATGGTCTTTACTAATGCAAGTTGGAGAAGAACGTCTCTATTAATGGCCTCTGAAACTATATCCCCTTATGGGGTGTTTTTTTTCTCTTTTTCCAATATCAACTACCCACCCAGATCCCCATAGCTGGTTGAAGCTGTCCTCCACATAAGGGGCAAGACTTCCTTCCCAGATGCCTGCTGTTTCACTGGCTTATCTGTGTGGCATGTGGGTTTCACAGAACTTGAAAACAAACATCTTTAGAAATGTCTTTTCCCTTGACAAAAATCTCCTCCACCCACTCCTTAAAAATAACCGTTGTCCCCAGTGTCCTCTTTGTTCTTCTGCCCTCTCTCTCCTCATCCTTTGGGAATCTTCTCCATGGTGGTTCATAGGATTTTGAAATTTGGAAGAGACCTTGAGATCACCTACTATAACAGCCACCGACTTCCTTCTACTGTCAATAAATCCCTACTCACTTTCCAAGCAAGTTTTGTAGAGGTTGCCAGAGGCAGCTATGGGGTGGGGGAGAGAACGTGCACACTTCCAGTTACAATAAACAAATTCTGGATGTAAGGTGCAGGACGGTGGCTCTTGTGAATGCACTGTATTGGGTACTTCAGAGCTGCTAAGAAAGTAGATCTTAAAGATTCTCATCAGGACAAAAAAATTGCAACTATGTTGTATGGATGTTAACTAGACATATTGTGGTGCTTATTTCCGACATATACATCTACCAATTATGGCAAATAACTGAAACTAATATAATGATATAAACCATATAAAATATAAATATGGTATAATTAAAATATAAAATAGTATAATTAAAAATGAATTAGTAATGTCAAAGCAAACAAAATGAAGCAAGCTCAAATATATGAATCTGACAAGGGGTAATTTTTGAGTTTGAAGTGGAGCAGCTGGGCCAGACCCTGCCTGCTGCCTCTTTCACACACCAGCCAGCAGGTCCCAAGGCACAAAGTGGGGTCCCAAGCAGTGCTTCTCAAAGCCGGTCCCCGGACTCTTGCTGGAGACTCAAATTTCTGCCTTCCATACCCCAAATCAGTGTTTAGGAAGGACCCCAGGTATATTCACTTTCTTATACTTCTCAGCTGAGTCTCTTATTCATAAAACTTGAGAATCATTGCCTATTACTCCCAAAGCATACACTGCTATTCTCAGCCAACTCACTTATTTCATAGAGGAGATGTTTGTGTTCAGCGGGAATACAGCGAAGCAAGCCTTTATTCTCACCTCAATGTAAAGGGTGCTGAGTCCTTGCCTGGCTCCCCAACTCTCTGTTGGAAGTCGGTATTTCAAATACTCCAGTGCTGAGTATTTGAATTCATACTCTATTCCTACCACAGGGATCAAATGTGGCTTTTTGACCTGAGGTTGTACTTCCAACCTGTGATTCTAGCTCCTCTTTTGCTTCCTGGTCAATGTCCAACTGTTGGCATTGTCACCAGGTTAATTGCAGGTCCTTTTCAACACCATGTCCCTTCATGGCATAGTGTTCCTGCTACACTAATACCTCCATTTTTTTGTCCCTCATAAAAGATGCAGGTGTATGAATTAGTCTTGGTTACACTTTAGCACCACCTGGGGAGCCTTTGGAAAAAAAAATAACCTCAGGTTCCACCCTGGATTCTGCTTTAATTTGTCTGGGATGAGCACTGGTATTGGTGAGTTTTATAGGTTTTACCTACTGCCCACTTCTTCCTTCTGTACCCACTGCTGTAAATCTAACATGAAGCAAAGGTGGAACAGCACTGATTTGATTTGAATGAAGTTAGTTAGGGGCACATCTGTCTTCCTAGTAAGACTAAAACTTGCCAAAGTGTGGACAGGGTCCTGTTCACCTTTGGATTATATTTCTTCCTTTTCCATAATTACTAAATGTCTCTTGATCTCCTACAGTATGCTGAATGTTAAAGACACTATGTTGGTCTCTCTTCTGCACAGAGGTGACAGATATATGAAGATATTACACATATTCTTGCTGTTGCAATGTATTTCTTTGCACTGCAATCTCTGGAAGTATCCATGCCTAGTTTCACTATTTATTTCCCTACATTTAAGTGCAGTATCTACCTTGAAAGCAAAGCAGTGTGGAGTACAAACACACCTGTTTTGATGACTGACAGATCTGTATTCAACTTTGAGATTTTTTTTTTTTTTACTGAGGTAACATCAGTTTATATTGTTGTTTGTGTTTTAGAGTGTAAGATCTCTCCTCTCAGGTGCTGTTACCTCACCACACCCAAAACATCCATAGTCCACTGTGCTCCTTCCCCTCCATGACTCCTTCCCTCTCAGGTAGCCTCACTTTTGTAGTTAGCTTTCAAGGTTTAATTCTTGATTTGATTTTATCTGACACTTTGTTTGGTTTCTCTATATTCCACATATAAGTGACACCATCTGGCATTGTCTTTCTCCTTCTGATTTATTTTGCTTAGTATAATCCCCTACAGCTCCATCCATGTCTTCAAAAATAGTACGGATTTATCTTTTTGATAGCTAAATAATATTCCATCGTGTATTTATACCACATCTTCCTGATCTTCTCCTCTCTATCGGGCAATTACGTTTTTCCATAGCTTGGCTATTACAAGTTGTGTTGTCATCAACATAGAGATACTGTTTACCTTTGAATTAGTGTGTTTATATTCTTCAGGTTGATACTTAGAAGTGAAATTGCTGGGTTGTATGACAGATCTATTTTTAACCTTTTGAGAAAACTCCATACTGTTTTCCCCAGCGTTTGTAACAATCTTCTTGTCCACCAACAATGTAGGAGGGTTCTTTTCTCTCCACGTTCTCATCAGCACTTGTTTTTTTTTTTGTTGTTGTTGTTTTTTTAACATGGACCATTCTCAGAGGTGTGACGTGGTTTCTCATTGTTGTTTGGATTTGCATTCTCCTGATGACAAGAAATGATGAACATTTTTTCATGTGCCTGTTGGCCTTCTGTCTTCTTTGGAGAAGTGACTCTTAGAATGGGCTCTTAGGCCCATTTTTTAATAGTGTTATTTATTTCTTTACTATTGAGTTGCATGAGTTCCTTATAGACCTTAGATATCAGCAAATATCTTCTCCCATTCAGTATGGTGTCTTTTTCTTTTAGTGCTGGTTTCTTTTCCTGTGCAGAAGATTTTTAGTTTGATGTAGTCCAAATTATTTATATTCTTTTTCGTTTTTCTTGCTATTGGAGTTGAATCTGCAAAGATATCACTGAAATTTATGTCATGAATTGTTTCGCCTGTTTCCTTCTATGTATTTCAGGGTTTCAACTCTTACGTACAAGTCTTTTAGCCATTTTGAATTGATTTTTGTGTATGATATGAGAGAGTGGTCCATTCATTCTTTTGTATGTGACTGTCCAGTTTCCCCAACACAACTTACTGAAAAAGCTTTCCTTTCTCCAGTGTACATTCTTGGTGCCTATGTTATAGATTGACTGTCTATATAGGTGAAGGAAGGAAGAAACAGATTCTCTTAGTGCCCAGGATTAGGAAAAACATAAAGGAACAGAGAACTAAATGGTTACTTTGTTTTAATCAAATACGGAAATGTTTGAGTCCTAACATGCTGCAGCTTTAGGAGTCCCGTCAAAAGTTAGATGATGTGATGATGCTGTTAAAAAAAGGGGAGGGGGGAAGGATGACAATCACCAAAGAAAAAAGCTCTAACCTAATTTGGGTAGCAAGTAAAGACAGAAGTAGTTTGGGAAGTAGAGGACTAGTCCTGGCTCAGCTGCTAACTAGCTGTGTAGCTCTGGAATTCAGAGAACCATGTTTTACTCATTGATTAAATCTTCAAAAAATATTAAGAACAAAAAGAATGTTAGGTATTTTAAATCTATTTTCTGAGAGTGAGCAGAGACATCTTTATTAAAAGAAAACAGATCAAAATACTGATAGTTGACCATATGACACAAAATTTGCTTTCCTCACATCGGTGCTGTGAGTTCCCTTTTAAGTATGGGTATGAGCAAATCTATTTTCAGCATTGGCTCTTTGAAACCCTGAATCTAGTTTAGACAATTTTGCAACAGCCTAATCGTTTCTTGTACCAGGCTGAAAAAGAGAGGAGCTTGAAGATTTCCAAGATAAAGATCTCTGTGTTTTAAATAGCTTCTAGTATATCGATGTCATTTGACTTCTATAGAAAATGTCATTTTATCATTGTTATCCCTATTTTGTTCACTTAGGGGTTTATAAAGGTCCTTAGTTATCTAAAAACTATGATAAATATGTAAGATCTATGACTGTGTGCTATTTCATATTTTCTTTGCTTTTTCTTTTCTCTACTAGTATACTAAACTGCAGAGTGATATAGTTCTTTCAAAGTAGGGAGACTTTGCATACCTGCACGATTTAATGACAGATACAACTTGATACCCACTTTTTGAAAGTACTGATATTATATTTTGTCCCAAAGCCATTAAATTGTTCATTCTTGACCTGGTCTAAGCTACAATGCTAAACTATCATGCTTATTCACACCTCTCTGTATGTCTGACTTTACCAAAGCAACAGTAGGGTGAGTTGTAAAGGCAAGGCGACCTCTGTAAATTACTCAAATCAGCACATCTAAGATAGAAAGTCCTTGGAGACTGGTGGTTCTGCCACTAGACAGCCCTGCTACTTACTGCTTTCTGGCTTGGCTGAAATAAAAAAGGAACATGATTATATTATTTTCCAGGCAGAAAGTTAAAGCCAGGCAGTGATAAATCTCGAGGCCTGCATTTTCAAGCACAAAAGTAAAAGATGTGAATTCTGAATTTGCTAAATTTAAAAGTTCAAATATGCTGACAAATCTCTGAGTATCAGGGATTTTTATTTTTGTAAGGGTCTCATAGACTATTTTTCAAATGGAAATTGGTGACCAATTGAATGCTGCAGCCACTGGGTATGGAAAGCCCTCCAAACAAAGAGGATGGTGCTGGGCTGAGTGGAGTCAGTCCTGCAGAGCTTGATTTGCGCAGGGACTGGTCAATGTGAAACTTAATACTTTGATGGCTAAGCTTCTCCTGAGTGCTTGTTTTTAATTCTCTGGTCCCCAGAGAATAATTTTCTTCTTGCAATCGAATCTTCTGGAGAAGAGAAGAAAACAAGGGGATAAGTGTGATTCCGGAAGTTTGGGGGAGCTTCCAAGAGGAAAGGTCCATCTCCCACATATGTGCAGGCAGCAGAAGGGTGTGGTTATAATCAACTGCTGGAACCAGACTTCTTCCCATCTGTATGACCTGGATGGAGTTACTAATCTAAGACTCCTTGTCTTTTCAGTTTACCTGCCCCACAGATTGTTAATATGAAATGGGATAATCACATTAGACATTAATTACAATGCTTGACATTTAGTGAGTACGAGAGATTCCACATATTTGGGTGAGTGGATGATATCTGAATGGCACCCTGGATTGGTTGCTGTTCGAACTAGCTAGTCAACTCACAAACATCATCAGAAGTTTCAATAGAATCCATCTGCGTGTATAGACATGACAAACATGAAACATTTTGGAGTCATTTGAACCTGGGAGACTAAAACAGACTCAGGAGACTATTGAGAGTGGGACTAGACATCCAAACATGCCCAGGCATGTCCAGACATGCTCCCACGCATCTATCTGCAGGATAGAGTTGAAAGAAAGCGAACGGTCAGACCACCCAGGTGTGAAGCTTGATCAAACACAACTGGACAAACTTTCCACCAATAAACTGTACTGTAAAAGCCTGAATTGCAAAAAAGTGGACCTTGATGTGAACTTAACCTTCTCCCTATTTTGTGTGTGTTAATCCACCCCACACCGGGCAACTTGGACACACAACACAAATGTATCGTGGGTCTATGTTCCCCAGATGTGGTCCTCACTAAACCCCCCAAATAAAAGTTTGTATTTTGCTTCAACCAGATCTCACTCATTTTGGAACTACAGTCATCTTCTCCATCCCTGAACGCACACCTTGGCGTGCATGTGCGTCTCACCAGCCCGGGCTGTGCAGCCAAGGGTTAACTGGGCTCTGGCCTGGAGATTTTGGATACAGAGAGAAATGAAATTTGTCAACTAAAAGTTATCAGCATCCCAGGGACTATCTAAAGGAAAGAATTACCATTTTTTTTTTCTGAAAGTGATGCCAAAACTTAATACTAATAAATGATCTCCAAGAGTGCAGTATTGCTTTCCAGTGGAATCATAGCAGTTATTGTGAGTCCCTATAGCCAGGAAGAAGCTGGCAGTAAACCATGGGCTCCTTTGACACCCATTCTCCTCTTAACTTCTAGGGAGAGATTAGTTTGGAGAAACTGAGACATTTTAACAACTTCCAAATGATAATATATGCTGAGGAGAAAATAGAATTCCACATTTGTCCAAGATTCTGTATTCCCAACATGAAATCCAGAAGGCATACCAGAATCTATTTCTCTGGGATATAACTCTTTCTCAAGGATGCACTGGTTCACGAATATTAAAAAATCTATTATGTGTCAGGCTTTGGCGATATGAAGACAACTAAAGTACAGTTTCCCCTAAAAAGGCCTATAGTCGAGAGGGAGACATATCTGCAAGCAGACAAGTACAATCAGATAGATTGTGCACATGGTGTATATGGTGGGTGGTTAGGTGGGGTGAATTTGGAGGGCCCAATTCTTCCTGAAGGGACTAGAATATAGGTTTCTCTGAGTCAGTAAGTCTTGTGCTGACTGTTGAAGGATGAGTATTTATCTGGCAGCCAGGGATGAGAAGAGAAATTAGGGGAGTTTCCCCCCACCACACACACAGAAGCATAAATGAAAATACATAGGAAAGAAACAGCTTGACTTCTATGGGTGTCTAAAACTGATTAGGATAAAAATTGACTGAAGTATAGGAAGTTCATGTAAGGAGTGGAACAGTAGCTCTGGCTCTCATTCCAGCTTCCACCATTAATCCTCCCCTATCAGCTGAATTCTGGTTACATGTGCTAGAGACTGTGCCTTTTCTATGCATAAAAGGAGTTTAAGAGGTTTCTAGTTAAACAGTATAGATTGACTATATGTGTTTATCTGTGCTGCCTACTGAAATTCCACTAACAGCACAGTAAGATGGTGAGATAATTTTGTAATGGCATTTAAGTACACAAAAACAATGAAAATGAGAAGAGATAAGATCAAAAAATGTTGGAATTTGAAAAAGTTCATTTACTACTATTTATTTACAGAGGTATCTGACTCAGGAGACTGAAGGAAATAGAATTCCTTCTATAGAGAAAATAAGAGCTATTATACAATTTCCTTTGTACCACAGAAGACCCAAAGGGTCAGGGATTTGTGACACAAGTTAACTCTGAAAGAGGGGTAAAGGTGGGCTTGATATCTGTTAAGTAGTAATTGGATCTCTAAATCTCCCTCTTGCTCCTGGAAGGAGCTGGTCTTCATCGCCACCCATCACAAGACTGGATATTTGTTCGTTGGCGAAGGCAAACAGGAATCCTTGGACTGGAGGAAAACAGACATAGAAGCGGGTGGAAAAGTACAGTGAAAACAAGAAATGAATAATGGTTTCTATATTGAACGTTGGTAACCTCAGATCTCTTCCCACAATTAGTTCCCAGAATGCTGGCATCTGCTTATATCCCTCATACAGGATATGAAAAAAGTGTTTTGTTTTTTTTAAAGATTTATTTATTTATGCATACAAGCTGGGGTACAGGCCAGAGGCATGGGGCAACAAGAGGGTTCACCAGAGACAGAGTGGGGAAGAGAACAGGCAGATCGATGAAACACACTGCTGAGGGGAGCAGCAGGAGAGGCAGGAGAGGTCTGCAGCGCCATGTGGGAATCTCCCCGGCCAGGTGTCGAACTTGCGTCGCTGCTGCCGACAGCTCCACAGCGCAATGCTTCACCACTGCACCTCCAGGGAGGCCCCTGTTTTGTTTTGAGTAGATATAAACACTATGGCCCAGTGAAATCCACCACTATTAAGCCTCACCCACTGGGGATTCCAACACAGCTTCTCATCCCCTACCCTTCCGTATAAGATGACAGCCTCTTATGTCCCATACCAGACAATTAAGGAGAATGCCAATGTGAAACTCAGAGGCTAATATGAGCCATATGTTCCCACTACACACATGTTGAAATCTTACTGCCATGGCCCCTTCAGTGTTTCAGAATGTGACCTTGTTTGCAAATAGGCCACTGTAGATGTAATTAGTTGAAATTAGGGTGGGTGGACCCCTAATCCAATATGACTGATGCCCTTATTGAACATAACAGAGAACATGAAGACTAGGATAGCATCGATGCAGTAATTATTTCCCCAAACTGAAGCTCATTTCTAGATTGAAAGTGCCCAGTCATTGCCCAACAGGATAGATAAGAGATTGACACAAAACCAGCAAAACAAAACAGAGAAAAAGTCAAAGTGAATATTTAAAAAGGTGTTAAGAGTAAAGCATAGATTATATCATACACAAAATATCAAGAATTAGAGTGGGCTCAGGCTTCCTAAGAGCAATATGGTTGATAAAAAATGATGAATCAATCTATCTTTTTACAATTGTATGCAAAGATGTCCTGATCTTCAATTCTATTCCCTACCAAATTAAGAGTGAAATAAAATGTTTCAAAATTTTGCTCCACAAGTACTTCTGTTAGATTCTACTAGAGGATTTGTTCCATCAACAGGAGAGTAAACCAAAAAAAGGGGGGGGGGAGTTGTTTTAAGGAATGGGATGCAATACCAGAGAAAGAGGAAGAGAAAAAAGGAGAAAGAGACAGAGGAAGAGGGAGAGGGGAAGAGGGGGAGGGAGAGGAAGAGGGAGGAAGAAAGAAAGATCAAGATCTAAAAAGCAACATCTGTGCATCTAAAAAGCAACTGGTGCACAAAATAAAAAAAGAATAGAGGGATTCAGAGGTAAGTCTCCAAGATGAATGGTAGATAGATAGAGGAGAGAGAGAGAGACAGACAGACAGACATAGGTGCTATCAGTCTTCTAATGTATTGATAAGAGATACCTGGTTCTGTTGACAGGTTTAGAAGTAGTGATGGATACATAGAACACCATGCACAGGAATCACTCCAGTTGCGGGGGATGGGGGGGAGTTGTAAAAGAAGAACTTATAATTGTGGTATACTGTGTGCACATAACTTTCCATGCTCCTAATAATGTAAACATTGAAAATTTAACCAAAATTAAATGAATCATATTAGGAGGATGAGGTGGAGTATATATGTGTATGGAGTGGGGAGGGCTACTATTTTTCATAAGTATTTTAAAACTATGAATCCTTAAATGGCGCATATTAACAAAAGTAAAAACTGGAACATTTATTGGAAGGATATGGAAGGCTCATGGACTCTGGAGGAGCAGGCTTGGAAAACTGGTGGGACTTGAGGGAGTTCTAGAGGTTAAAGAGTAGTAACATGGGGCCTCCCTGCTGGCACAAGGGGTTAAGTCTCAACACTACCAAGTTATCAGCATCCACTGCAGCACAAGTTCGATCCCCAGCCAGGGAGGTAACCCACATGGCGCAGCAGACCTCTCCTGTCTCTCCTGCTGCTCCCCTCAGCAGTGTGTTTCAGTCAATCTGCCTGTTCTGCTCCTCTGTCTCTGGTGAATCCTCTCACACCCCTCTCCCTCCCCCACCGCTGGCCTACATTCAAGTTCTTCTACAAATAAATAGATAGATAGAGAGATAGATAGATAGATAGAGAGATAGATAGATAGATAGATAGATAGATCTTTTAAAAAAATAGGGTAGGTAGTATAGTATTCCATTGTGTATATGTACCACATCTTCTGGATCCAATCATCTATTTTTGGACATCTGGGTTGCTTCCATACCTTTGCTATTGTGAACAGTGCTGCAATGAACATACGGGTGCATGTATCCTTTCGGATTAGTGTTTTTGTATGGAAAGAAGATAAACACATGCAATTTGCAGCGACATGGATGGAATTAGAGGGGATCATACTCAGTGAAATAAGCCAGAAAGAAAGAGAAAAATATCGAATGGTTTCACTTATAACAGAACTATAGGGAGGCC
>PVIJ01022124.1:0-16887 GCA_004024925.1 Scalopus aquaticus
TAAAAGACCTGGATGTAAGACCTGAAACCATAAAATGTATAGAAGAAAATATAGGCAAAACTCTACACGACATACATCTCAGCAAAATCTTTAAAGACACATCCCCCAAAGCGAAGGAAGTGAAGGGCAAGATAAACAGATGGGATTACATCAAAATAAAAAGCTTCTGTACAGCAAAAGAGACATTAACCAAAACTAACAGACACCCTACCAACTGAGAAAAGATCTTTGCACACAATAAAGGACTGATAACAAAAATTTACAAGGAACTCACATAACTCAACAAAAACAAAGCCAACAATCTAGTCAAAAAATGGGCAGAAGAGCTCAAAAGGCACTTCTCCAAAGAAGAAAAGCAAATGGCCAACAGGTACATGAAAAATGTTCAACATCACTTATAATGAAGGAAATGCAAATCAAAACCACAATGAGATACCACCTCACACCTCACAGGCAACAACAAATGCTGGAAAGGATGTAGAGAAAAAGGAACTCTTCTACACTGCTGGTGGGGATTCAAACTGGTCCAACCACTATGGAAAGCTGTATGGTGATTCCTCAAACTGCTAAAAATGGATTTTCCATGCGACCCAGCAATACAACTTTTGGGAATCTATCCAAAGGACACAAAATCACTAATCCAAAATATACATGTACCCGTATGTTCAGTTCGGCACTGTTCACAATAGCAAAGGTATGGAAGCAACCCAGATGTCCAAAATAGATGATTGGATCAAGAAGATGTGGTACATATACACAATGGAATACTATTCACTATTCAAAGAAGATAAACACATGCAATTTGCAGTGACATGGATGGAATTAGAGGGGTTCATACTCAGCGAAATAAGCCAGAAAGGAAGAGAAAAATATCGAATGGTTTCACTTATAACAGGACTATAGGGAAACCAAATGGGAGAGAGACACTTAGCATGTGTGTGTGGGGGGGGGGAGGGAGGGGCGGAAGGGGAGTATAAGGGCACAAAATGCAGTAGAAAAGAACACAAGGGACCACAGAGATGGATCACGGGTGAATTGGTGGTGGGTTACCCAAGGGGAATACAAAATGTAAAAGATATAAATAACAATAAATATATATATATTTTTAAAAATAATAAATAAATCTTATAAATTACCAAAAAATACCCATAAAATAAAGGGTAGCAGTCCTCTAAATACAAATATAGCACAATTTGCTTATCCATCCACCTGGTGCTGAAATTCTAGGTTTTTCCAGTTTGGGGGCAATAATAAAACTTTCATGAATCTTCACATACAGTATTTTTGTGAAAATATACTTTCATTTTCTTGGATGAACAAATACCTGAGCGTGGAATTACCAGGTCATAAGTGTATGTTAAATTTAAATTTACAACTGCTTTGCAAAGTAGTAATACCATGTTTTTTTCACACTGGCCAAGAACAAGAGATCCAGTTGCTCCACAGATCATTTGGTATGATGTTCCTTTGGTATGGTTCGCTTTTTCATTGTTGACATTCTAGAGAATATAACAAGGGATTTCATTGTGGTTTTATTTGCATTTCCCTGATGACTGATAATATCGATACCTTTTCAGGAGCTTATTGGTCTTTCCTATATTTTCTTTTGTGAATTATATATTAATTCAAATTTCTGTTCAATTTCTATAACTGGCTTGTTTATCATTTTATTATTGACTCACAGGAATTTTTTAAAATATTTACCTGTAAACAAGTACTTGGTGAAATTTTGTATTAAAAATATTTTCTTATAGCTTGTGATTTATAATTTCATTTTCCTAGCACTGTCTTTGGACAAGCAGAATTTTAAGTTTTTTTTATTAAGATTGACTTACCTTACCTCTTCTCCTGTATTAATGTTTTCTGGTTGCTGTTTAAGGAGTCTTCCCTATCCCGAAATGAAAATACAATTTTTTTTTTTCCTAGAAGTCACTTGAGGTTAGCTTGTATGCTTAAACCTATAATCCATTATAAATTAATCTCTATTTGGCATAAATTATACACTGAGGTTTGTTTTTCCCATACATTTATATTAATTATTAAATTTTAAGTGAAAACTTTTTGGTGAGAAACGTAAAAACACAACACACCTAACATCAACATTGCAGGATGATTTCTTTTACATTTTGGCTCCTTACTGTTGTTACTGTTTTTACGTAGTCCCACTCTATACTAGAACAGGTCTTGTATCCCACAAAAGTGGTAAAAATAGTTCATAGGTATGGGACAGGCAAACTACTTGTGCCATTTGCCTCTGACCAAAATCCACTGTTTCTGAGGATATCTGTTAGATGGCCTGAACTGAAGATATTTCATAGGAGGTCTCAGACATCTTGGGGTCGACACGCCTATTGAGGAAATTAAACCAGCTGCTATCCTTACTAAGTGCACTAACCTTGGAAAATGTGATGCCCCACTTTGACACATCCAGAAATCCACTTTGGCAGCCAACTACAAAATGTATATTTGCCCACCAGATGGGTCTGTGGCACAGAAGTCAGCCAGCTTCTGAATAAAGATAACACAACGGTACCTTGTACCCCTCTTTTGAATAAATTTATTACAATGGTAGTTTGCGGATATTTTTAAAATTCTATAAAACAAGTAAAAACTAACATTTTAACATATCTAATTATGAAATTTCATTATTTTATTAAAATGTTTTAAAAACTGCTATTTCTACTTAAAATGGGGTGCAACCAGCAATTCTCATTTTAAAGAAACCACAAACAAGCTCCACTGTAATAAAGAGTAAACAAAAGCTGTCTGAGTGCAGAATTTTATCTTGCCTAAGGCTTCACAAAGAAAAACAACTGAGTAATTAATAAAGTCAAGATGTAAGCTGTACCTACTAACAAACCTCAAAAAATTCCCAAATGTTCATATTTTAAATTATTCTAAAATCTTTTCAATAAAATCAACCAAGGTAAAATCTTGTAACTTTTATAACATAGATATTAACTAGTTCATGAACATAAAGTCAATAAAGTATTTGGTGAGAAACCATTACAATATTGTACTAGTGTCTCTGATATCAAACGAATTAGGCTTATTACTAAGATTCACAAATTTGACTCTGAGCAATCAGACATTAAAATTTTGTGAAAATTTTTGCTATCATCATATTAAATTTTGATTTAGCATTAATCTCAGGTATTTCAAGATAGGGAACCAATTTACAATTTTTGTGATTTTTTTTTCAAAATGTAGATATATTCAAGGAAACAAAACGCAGCAGCCAAAAGTAATTAAATTCCACTTCCTATTTGTACCTACTTCTGTAATATCCCTTTTTCTCATTACTGTTGATTTATAATTTTTCCTACTTTTTGAATCTCCCCAGTTTCCCTTTCAATTCTTTGCCCTCCACCTCCATCACTATCTGTCTCATGTTAGAACTTTCCCTTTCATTTCCCTGTTCATTTTCATATCTTGCTCTCCTTTTTCTTTCAAAATAATATCTTCATGGAAGTACCTATTCAGGATTCTATTGTTCAGCCACTAAAATTTATGCCAATCTACATAGTAAATTGGTTAGGCAGGGGAACAGAGAAAAACGTGTCTCCTCACACATTAATATTTTCTGTCTCCTGTTACATATCTATCACTTCTCTTCAAGAAGTCTCAAGATATTTTAAGGTACTCAGCATTCCAGCACATCTCCAGCTAGTAGTAATCTGTCAATCAAACATGACAGAAACACTGGGCTTAAGTAATTTTTCCAATTAAATAGAGGATAATAAGGTATTTGACTTAAGGCACTCTCTCCCAAATTAAAACATTTCCCCAGTGATCACCAAGCCTTTCTAAGGCTTTACATGTACAATAAAGACTATTCTTCAAACCTGCTTTCACTGGCATTATACTATTTTCACTTTAACAAAACAAAGGATCTTTATTAAAACAAAGAAAACTAAAAATTATAATGAGTTGGTGCAATCACCGCATAAGCACCCACAAGGTTTTTTACAGGATAAATATACAATTCTGATCATGATGAATTCTGAAAGAATCACTCCCAATTACACTAAATCAGCAAAAAATGAAAATCCTTACCTCCTTATCTACTTAGGGAATAAAATTTTAGCTCATTTTGCATAAAACATAGGGATACCATGTGTTCCCTTGCTAGAAGATAATGAAGGACACAACTTAAAATGATCTGCATAATTTTTCAGATAAAGAAAATTTATGACAATGAAATGAAACTGTCTGCTTCTAATGAATGCCCCCAAATGCTTAATTCATGGTCTATGCTGGGAATATCAAACTTCCAATCACATTTTAACAAATGCAGAAGATGCAAAAAACAAGAAATACAGAGAAAGTTTCACCATCTTATGAAAGACTACTATAGTGTTCTGTCCATGCTGCACAGATCCTGAAACCAAATATGACGGTACTGTCTCAAGATGGTAAAAATAGATGCAGAGTATCAATGATGTATGCAGTAGTTGCCAATGTGTTAAGACATATGAATTTTAAGAATTAATTAAAAATCTATCATCTCCTTTAGAAAGCATCCCATGATAAGGTTAAACCATTTTCCATCTAGAATTTCAACATTCTACTGCTTTATTCACACTGATTTGGTGATTAAATATAGCTGGAACTCAAAGCCTACTTGAGCCCTTCAAAGCCAAGCAAACCTTGTAAGCTTGTTTGTGTTTTTGTCACTTAATATGTATTATAAGATAGAAAATACACATTTGACCTTTATTGTTATAAAATATCTTTTAACTGTAAGTCTGAAAATGTTCTTGGTAGAAATTTTGTGACCTATATAAAAATGGTTGTGGTTTTTGTTGTGGTTTGTATTTTTTCCCCACTTTATTGAGACTATTTAGTTCATATTTATATAATTACAAAATATAATTTACATTACATTAAATATTAGTGAATATTTTACAGTATTTATATTAATTTTTCCTTTTTCCACAAATTGATGTTTTTGCATTCCCTCAAGATTATGAGGTAATATTTCTTTGTTTTTTTAGTATTTTGCTTACCATACCATCCCCCACCCAGCCACTAGCTATTTCAAATTAAGTTTAACATTTGCAAACGTTATGCTCTTTCCTACCAATTCTTAATTGTCATATAGTAATTTCATTTTCTCATCCACAAAGAATATATAGTCTCTCTGTACTAGTCAGGTAACAGGAAAACTCTCTTAATAAAGAGACTTGTTAAGATAAATGCGGCAAGCTATGTGCTTCGATGTAGACATGGTCAACACCAAAAGCCACACCACAGACAACCAATCAGAAAATGGCACAGAAATATTATCAAGAAACCTTGAGCACAAAGATACGAATCTCTTAAGGAAGTGGACTCCAAGTTTAAAGAAATATGTGCTTTGCCAAGAAGCACAAGAGGGCTTGAAGAAAAGGCAGGCCAACAATGGCAAGGCCATGAGAGCACGTGCTGAGGCTGTTAAAACCCTGGTAAAGCCCAGGGAGGTCAAGGCCAACATTCCAAGGGCAGCAGCCATAAGCTCAGTGGATCTGCCTACACTGCTCATGCCTGCATCACCAACGTCTCATGTTCTCCTGGCCAAAGACCAAGATTCAAACCCAGACCCAGGATATAGATGCAGTGCAGGTTCCCAAAGGTGTGCCAGTTCCCAAAGGTGCATAAGCTGCCAAAGATGTCGATGCCCCAAAAGTGCCCAGGCCCCCCACAAAGGTTCTAGAATAAAGTCCATGTGACGATAAAAGGATTGGTCTGGCCCCTGGACTGCTGGCTTTAGGGAACTAATTAATGTCTTCCTGTGCTATTTCTACAAATAAACTTAAAGCAGAATCTGTCAAAAAAAAAATAAGATAAATGTTTATTTGCTTCTGACCTAACAGTGCTTGAAGTACTTGTATATTGATTCCCTTTTCCTAATCAACCCTCAGTGTATGGAGATAATATAAGCAGCAATTCAGAAATGAGACATTGAAACCCAAGAGACCAAAAGATAGCCCAGCCTCACAGCTCTAGTTAAGTGGCAGTACCAGAATTTGGAGTCAAAATCTGGTTTTAAGTCTATGGCCTTAATTCTTAAGCACTACACGAACTTGCTTCTTTATCTTTCACTATCTCTGCAAGTTACTCAGATCTCACCAATGTAGTTTGGACCACACCATCTCTTCCCTGGTTTAAAATAATTGAATCTCTAAGACTCCATTCTGTCTCCTTCAAGCAGGGATGAGCTAATAACAATTCACCAGAGCAAATCAGCTCTTCTCATCTTCACTTTCAACTACATCATATTGATCTCAAAATCAGCATAGTGAAAATATACATACCAGAGAAAAAGGCAAACAAATCAGGGTCTTGTCTTCTCCTGAAAACTCCATTTTTAAACATTTGTTAGCATGTCACTTTCTCCAATCCACTCTTCACATGCCAGTCACTTTTTAATCTATAAGTCTTAATCATAATGTGTCCATCTCTTCAAACTGCGTAAATCTAGATTGGTTGTGTCTATAATGTGCTCTTGAACTTCTTCATTTTAGCAATTACTACACTGTTTTGCAGCGCATGTTATTTCTTTTAAATCCCCCATCAGACTGTTTGAGAATAAAAAGTATTTATTTCATTGTATTTCTAGCACCTAAAACAATGCCTGACATATAATCAGTGCTTAAAAATATTTGTGAAAAAAACAAAAATGCATCCTCCCCACCCCAAATTCCTGCCAATCCTCACACTACTTCTCTTATCCAAGAACCTTGTCACCTTCAACTCCTTGGTTTATGAGCCATACATTCTAGTGCTATGGATTACAGATTCATCCATAATTAATTAATCCATTTATGTGGGGGTTTACCATCCTCAGAACATACTTTGAGAAAGTTGGCAATAAACTTGACTAGGCTCTGAAATATTAAAAATAGCTAGCCTCATCAAAGTCACTGAAAATGTTCTTTTGCATTTTATTTGCTTATATTATACAAAGTTTGGCTTGGAATAGAATTGCAGCCTCAGCTTCCACCTTACAAAAGATTTCAGGGAATGGCAGTATTTCTTGACAGTGAGCTGCTATAGCTGAAGAAATGTCACAAAAAAATCTGAACGTGCTGCTGTTCCTTAAAATAAAACTCTCTCCCTCATTCATGTAATTAGTGTTGCTTTAGAAGCTTTATTTCCACAAATGAGTACAGCATAATTAATGCAATGTACAAGTTTCATCTCTAACTAGGATTTGACATACTCAGTTCCCAAATTCTCTCTCTCAAAAAACTTAACAAAATACCACTGTATTTTTATTTATATAAATTTCACCAAAAAATAGAACAGTTTAGTTTGGAATAACTAATCTCAGCATCTTAGAGAATTTTTTTTCAAGCAGTAGTATTTTAAGATTTTATTTTATATTCAATATTACTTATCTCTCAATCTTCATTTTAATTTAGATGCCTTTCACTGATACAGGCTATTCAAATATTAAACCATTTTTAAACAAAAATATACGTTCATCTACTATGTGCCTGACCTTGGCTTTGGCACTAAAAAATCAGAAATAAAATTATCACATACATTCCTCCCTTCAGAAAGTTATATTAAAATAAGGAAGAAAGACAATAAACAAATAAACTATATACTTTCAGAGAGCAGCAGGTTCTATGATGAAAATAAAGACAGGGTAATGGAATGGTAAATGTGCCAAGTCAGGGAGTGGTGGGACAGGCTGGACTATTTTAGGTAAGATAATCAGACAAGATCTCTATGAAGAGATAACACACAAATTCTGATGAAAAAAAAATTTAACCAAATGGTTATTGGAGGTGAAAGTATCCCCAGCATAGAAATACACTAGCATACTCAGATACCCTGAGATGTATGAGTGTATTGTGCTTGAATGACAGAACATTAGTAATCAGAAAAGAGTGATTTTAAATCACATGGTCCCGCATCACATTTAATTTTATTTTAATAAAATACAAATTCAGGTACAGATCCAGTGGTACAATTGGTTAGCACATGGCCCTTATAATACATATTCACATTAATCATAAGCTTATCAAGTTAGCAATGTGTGCGCCCTGTGCACAGAAGTAGGAGGAGATGCACAATGGCATACCATTAGAGTATTTCAACAACACAGGCACAAAAGACATAGATAGTCTCAGGAGCATAAAAAAATAATGATAGTAAAGTAGAATTTTTTAAATTAGGAAGTTATAAGCTTGGAGTATTTGTTTTACAGTATTTGTGAGTTACACAATTTAATTTTTAATAATGGCTGTATTTAATAAGCATGTGGCAAAATTTAATATTTAATGAGTAGTTCATTCACAATAACTCCAACACACCACTACTGCATGCTCTCTCTGAGTAAGGGCCTTTTAATCCATTCAGAAACCAAAAAAAAAAAAAATCTATAAAAAATTATTTTTGTGCCCTGCTATCTGCTGCCAAATGGCTTCTTTCTCCTACTTCTCCACATCGACCTAAAAATAAAAAAAAAAATCTAAAAGGAAAAAAGGAAATAATGATTTGCAAACATATCATTTGTGGTACATCCTGGGAAGTAAACTGAGTAATTTTTTAAATTTCTGTGATTACTCAAATATGAATGGTAATATAAAAAGTCAGGGTTCCAATATTCTACGCTAGTTCTTAGCAGTAACAGATTAATAAAATTATTTTAAAACAATAATAAAATAACTAAAAAGTAACGTTAAAATTACTAAAAGGTGTTTTAAATTACGTAAGCACCGAGATCAAAGCTAGTGATCTCAGCTAGCTTTGACTAAATGGCAACACAGAGGTTACTTTTTAAAACACTAAGTTCTTTTCACCGAAGCAAAATACACAAGTATGGATAACCATATTGTTATGTTCCAAATTGATCAATTTAAAAGCATTGTTAGAACTGTACCATACTAAACACTAGCTTGTCATGAGTATGTAATTTTCCTAATTGGGTCACACCTCCCCATCTAAATTTAATTTTAATAACAAATAGTTTACAAAAAATTACATACTTGAGGTCTGGAGCATAGATTATCATTAATTTTGAAGAGTAAATAAACACAAGTAATACTACTCTTAATTTGTAAAACTTTAAGGAGAGTTTAAAGATTGGAAAGAAAAAAAATGGATAGGTATATTTATATAGACAATATAAAATTTATTATTTATGAGAAACACAAAAGTATAAAATTATGTTGGCTTTTAAATAGGTACTTCAGCTATAACAATACATATTACAAAAAAACCATAGGTTTACACAGCAACAATTATAAAATGATTTAACAATAATTTGTCTTCATCACTATTTAGGCACATTGTCTATTCATACCAAAGATAGATGTACAATCTTAAGTATGGAGGGTTGTTTTCAATCAGCTGTTTATAGTGTCATGAAACCTACACAAATAGCCAATTGGCCTAAAGGCTTTACAAACAAATGTAGCTTTCTAGAATAGCAAAAGAAATGTCCTAGATACTCATTAAATAGACATAATTGACTATAATTCACTAACTCACTAGTGTGGTACTACACTTGGTGTCAGAATAAGAATTGCCTTTGGCTAAAGAGTCTATTCCAAACTATGAACACAATGGACTGCTCATCTTTCCCTTAGCTTATTATACATCAGGTGGGGCATTTAGTTGTGTGTAATTTAAGGAACAGATTATTCTAAACCACAGAAACTTAGTCACTGAAAGATAAGAGCAAGTTATATGTGCTCCAGGAATCCATATAAGTTAGAGATTTTTCAATATAACAAAATTGGCTAATAGCAGTAAATATAATTTACAAAACATAGAAAATGTTAACTTAGTAAACTTTTCAATAGTAAAAAATATGAAAAAATAAAGTATAGCCACCTTAAATAAGTAATCAATGTTAAGATCATTAGTAACATGATGTACTGACATTGTACACTCCACGACGAAGTACACTAAAAAGGATATTCTTCCTCCAAATTCCTGACCTCAATCTAATCACTAAAAAAAATAGACAAGCACCCACTAAGATTTGCAGAGACCTTGCAATCTTCTGTGAGATCCCCACCAGCACCCTCCTAGTCTGAAAGAGTCCTCTGACTCTATATACAACCTTGCCACTTCCACCAAGACCAGTGAGAGTTCAGATCCACTTCAGGAAGGGTGCTAGAGTGGCCAACATCTTCGTGACCTCTCAGAAATCCCCACCAGCACACACCTAGACCAGCAGAGGCCTGATGGCCTCCTGTGGGAATCTACCAGTGCAAGCCTAGACATACAGAGGCCTTGTGCTCTCCCATAGGATCCTCTCCAGCACCCATACTGACTGGTGAGACCCAGGACCAACATTAAGAAGTAAGCTGCAGTGACCAGTGGCCTTATGACCTCCTGTGAGACACTTCCAACCTGTCATCCAGAGAGCCAAGACTGCCAGACACCACACACCCAGACCTGCACCAGGGTTACGGGGAGCACTGCCAGAGCTCCCACCCTCCAAACCCAGCCAACTCAACCAGAAACTCTACTATGCTGCATGCCTAGAATTGCTCTGAGAAAGGCCCCAGTTACTATACTAAGTACCTGGTAAATGGCCAGAACAGTAGAAGAAGACCCACATCTACAGAAGCCCATCCACAGCAAAGTCATCCAAAAACAAGTAATGGGAAGAGGGAAAATTATAAGTGCCCAAGTAAGTCCTCATGGAAATAATACACCTCAGAAAGAAAATCAATCTCCAGAACCCAACACCACCAACATGGAAGAACTATTGTTCATATCAGATATGAATTCAAAACTGCCATAATCAAAAAAAAAAAAAATCAAAGAATTACAGAATTAGAATAATATAAAGAAAACCCAGTAAAACACATCAGAGATATATGAGAAAATTCAGAAAAGGAAAAGGAAGCTATGAGAAACACAATCAAAGAATAAAACACCAAGATTGATTTATTTTAGAAAATAACAGAACTGCAGGATTAAAAACAAAATAGAGTAGGTAAAAAATTCTGGAATAAGTCATGAAAGTAGACTAACACAAACAGAAGAGCGAATAAGTAATCTCAAAGATGCAGATAAAAAAAGAACAAATATAGGAAGAGAGAGACAAAGAAATAAGAATGAAGAAACACTTTGAGAAATATGAGTCATAAGAATTTCAGAGGGAGAAGAAAGAGAAAGTTGCTGAGAAACTACTTAAGGAAATTATAAACAAAAACTTCCTAAACTTGCAGATGGAAATGAAAATAGAAATACAGGAAGCTAAGAGGACACCAAACCACCTAAATAAAAAGAACACGACAGCAAGGTACATAGGAATGATGCTCCCAAGAGTCCAAAACAAGAAAAAATAATGAAGCTGACAAGGGGGAAGAAACAACCTATATATGAACAATGATTAGGTTAACATATTTCTCTGAAGACAGACTATGGACAAGAAGAAAATAGAGTGGTATATTCAAAATGCTTCAAGGAAAAAAAATAGGCAATAATATTTTATCCTTCAAAGCTCTCCTTTCTATTTAAGGGAAAAATAAGGACTAACAAGACAAAATCTTTGGGAATTTGCAACCCCTTGGGAATTTGCATCCCCCTTCCAAAAAATATTAAAAGGAGTGTCAAGATTTGAACCAAAGAGAGTAATGAACACAAAGCTGAACAAGAATTGAACAGAATCACAAAAACATAAACGAAATGGCAATAAAAGACTTCCATATATCAATAATTTAGAACTCTATGCATCAATGACCTGAACTCGCCAAAAAAAAATAAACAACACAGAATATCGTGTTGGATTATGAAACAGAATACAACCTTTGGCTGCATCTAAGAAACAAACCTAAGTTCCCAAGACAAACATAGACTGAAAGTAAAAGGTTGGAAAACAAATTCTACATGAAAATGTCAGGAATGGGGAGAATTAGTAAACATGAAAGCACAAAGTCAGAGAACATGAATAGAACAAGAGAGAACAAAATAAAAAATTGAAAACAGTAACCTGAAAAGAAATATGATCCTTATTTTGGAATACAGAAAAAGCAATCTTAAGAGGAAAGATAATTACTATGCAGGCCCATATTAAGAAGAAGAAAAATTCCAAACATACAACTTAACACTACAGCTAAAGCAACTTAATAAAGAAAAACAAACAAGACCTAAAATTTGTAGAAGGACATAATAAAAAAATATTATTTCATTTACTTGTAAATTAAATGAAATAAATGAAAGTAAATGAAATAGAAATCAAAAAGATCATCCAAAGTGAAACTAACCATGGGTTCTTTTAGAATATTAACAAATGGAGAAACCTCTACCTAGGCTGAAGAAGAAAAGAGAAAATATATTAATAAAAAAGAATTAGAAATGAGAGAGAAGGAATTACCACAGATGGCACAGAAATGAAAACGATCATATGTGATTACCATGAATTACTATATACCAATAATGAACAAATTTCTAGAACTCTATATATAGAGTATATATATATATATAGAGAGAGAGAGAGAGAGAGAGTATATATATATATACCTACACTAACCCAAGAAGAAATAGAAGAGTTGAATAGATTGATCACCTCTGTAGACATTGAAACAGTAATCAAAGATCTTCCTGAAAAACAAAAAATGTTTTGCAAGAGAATTCTATCAAACCACTAAATAAGTTCCAACCATTTTTCTCAAATTGTTTCTAAAAATCCATGAAGAGGTAATTCTCCTGAAACATTTTGTGATGCCAATATCACCCACATACCAAAATCAAACAAAGATTAAAAAAAAAAAAACTACAGACCAAAAAGATATTGGAAACAATAAGTGAATACAGCAAAGTGGCAGGTTACAAACTCAACATACAAATAATGTTACATTTTTATATACGAACAATGACTCTGAAGAAAAAGAAATTAAGAAAATAATTTCTTTTTTTAAAAAAAAAAGATTTATTTATACATACAAGCTGAGGTACAGGCCAGAGGCGTGGGGAGGTGAGAGGATTCACCAGAGACAGAGTGGGGAGCAGAACAGGCAGATCAGAAATACACTGCTGAGGGGAGCAGCGGGCGAGGCAGGAGAGGTCTGCTGCACCATGTGGGATTCTCCCCGGCTGGGCGGCGAACCTGCATGGCTGCTGCCGACAGCTCCACAGCGCAGCACTCAACTGCTGCGCCACCAGGGAGGCCCAAGAAAATAATTTCATTGACAACCACTTCAGAGTCAAATACCTAAGAATTAACAAGTTGATGAAGGACATTTACAAGGAAAACTATAAGACATTATTAAAGAAATTAGATCCTAACATAAAAGCAATATATAAATTAATGCAATCCCTATCAAAACACCAGTAATATCCTTTAAGAAATTGAACAAAAGTATTAAAATTTATGTGGACCCATAAAAGGCCTTGAGCACCAAAAACAATCCTGAGAAAAAAGGGAGAAATGGCGACATCAGATTACCTGACTCGAAACTACAATGTAAAGCAATAGTAATTTAAAAATATGGTATTGATATAAAAAATAGACATAGATCAACAGAACAAAATTGAAAGCCCAGATATCAATATTTAATTATTGATAATGTAGCTACAATTATACAGTGGGGAAAAGAGAGTCTCTTTAATAAATTGTTGGTAAAACTGGAAGGCCACTTGTAAAAGAATTAAACTTGATCAGTCTTTAACTCCACGCACAAAAGTAAATTCCATATGGATTAAAAAGATTTAGATATAAGACCTGCAATAACAGAGTACATAGAAGGAAATATTGGCTGACAAACTTCATGATATCAGTAATAAAAATGTTCATGGAGAACTAGACCCCTACAACAATGTAATAAAAGCAAAAATAAACAATTGAGATTAGCTCAAATTAAAATTTTTACACAGTGAATGAAAATATAAGTAGATTTAAAAAATCCTATTGAATAGGAGAAAATATTTACTCATTATAGAACTAACAAGGTATAATACCTGATCTATAAATATATATTCAATTTGACAATAAAAAGTCAGACAACTCAATTAACAAACTCAATAGACAGTTCATCAAAGAAGAGATTCAGAAGGCAAATAGATAATGGAAAAATGTCCATCATTTCTTTTAATAAGGGAGATGGAGGTTAAAGGCACAATGAAATATTATCTCACACCCATGAGAATGGCATATATTAAAAAGACCTCAACAACAAGTGCTGGAGAGAATGCAGAGAAAGTGAAACCATATTATATCATTGCTCAGAAAGTAAATATGTACAGTTATTCTGCATAGGGATCTGGATTTTGCTTATAAATGAAAATGCCATATGCAGTGCCCACTTATAAGAAGATTGGATCAAGAAGATATATATCTCATTGCAGAACACTACAAAGCCAGAAGAAAAGATGAAATATTGCCTTTTACAGTAAAATAGAGGGATTCAAGGAACTGTCTTTAGTAAGCAAGTCAGAATGACAAAGACAAATATTGGATATTTATGTAGCAAATGATTTGACAAAGTACTTATAAAATACCCATAAATACAGAAAAATACCTATAAAAACAACAGAAATTAATAAAGTGAAGTTTATGAGGTTAAAAGGTAAGGAGACAGGAGAAAAGGGAAAGGGTTTAAGTAATGGTAGTGGGAAAATACGCATGAATTTACATATATAAAATATAGAGAAAATAGAAAGTACATATTTTATTATCAAATAAAACAAATGTTTGGTTAAGTGTTTTACCTGATTTCTCATTTTCTATTTTTCTTTCTTTCTCCCCCTCCCTTTTTGTATCTGAACTCTTTGGCAACGTGGAGCAATATAGAGTACACATTCTGTAGCCTGAGAACCTTTCTTCAGATTCTAATTGTACCATTTACTGCATGATTTGGGGCGAATAAATTAACTTCCTGTTCCCAGTCTCTTTATTGTACAAATGGGAGGAATAATATCTTCCAACAATAGATTTGCTGTAACAATAAATTAATATATAAGCAAAACACTTAATAACAGTGCAGGCACAAAATGAAAACCATTTGAAAGGAAGGATAGGCCTCCCTAAGATGTCCAGAACAGACTTTCCCAAGACAAGTCACTTCTGCGTGTGGATTATTTTGAATTAAAGCAACAGAGACCCTGCAGTCTCATAAGAAATTTTTAATACTCTCTTATTTACCTAGATTAATAAAAATTGAGTTATTTCCCATAATTAGGAGGTTGTTGTTTTTTTTTTTTTACCAGAAATAACCTGTCTATCAGAGAAATCTGTCTATATGGAAGAGCAAATATGTATTTACAGAGCACCTCGTCCTTGCCACAAATCACCCTCTCCTCATCAAGTGAGTCCCCTTCCTCCCTTCTTAAGCCCCAGGTCTTATCTTTTTCTTCAGCTCAGGATAAAAACCCCTCATTTACTTTGGAATTTACATTCATGTAGATTCTCCATAAACATGTGATTAAACTTGTTATTTTCTCTTACTAATCATTTTGATGTTAATTTGACTATTCTACCAGCCTGAGAAGAACGTAGAGGGTTAGGGGGAAATTTCTTCTTTGCTCCTACAATAGAAATATCAAAATAGTTTGAGGCATAGTTATATTTCCCAAAGTGATTATAGTTATTTTTGTCTTTTTACTTCTTTCTATAAGCAAGTTGACATTGCTAGATGGTGGCTCAACTAATCAGATCCTCTGACTAGAATTGTCACTCCTGAAAGGATAATGAGAACAGAGAGAGCATTAACAGAATCAAGCAGTCAGAAAGTTCCCATCCCAGAATTCTAATCAAACTCTCCCAAAGTAGAAATAAAGCTGTGCTCTCAACTACCCACCAATTTTGCTTCCTGGTCATCTTCCAAGCCTGGACTTTTCATGGTACTGTTGCTCTGTCAGCACTCATATGCCTTTGCAAAAAATCCCAAATTAGCAATAAAGTAAAGCTATCATGATTTGCCGATGATATAATATACATGGAGAATCCCAAAGACTCCACAGATAAACTAATGAAAACAATAAACAAGTTCAGCAAAATAGCAGGATACAAAATCAATACAAAAAGATTAGTTGTCTTCCTATCTATATACAAACAATGAACTAGAAGAAGAAGAAACTTAAAAACCCATTCATTTACAATCTCACCCTCAAAAAAATTAAGCACCTGGAAATAAACCTAACAAAAGAGGTGAACGAGTTACTATAACATTGTTTAAAGAAAAAAATAGAGGAAGGCATAAAGAAACAAAGTTATCCCCTACTCATGGATAGCCGCAATCAACATCACCAAAACCGTCATCCTACCCAAAGCAATTTACAGATTCAAAGCAATTCCAAAAAAATCTCACTGGCATCCTTCAAAGAAACAGAAAAAGAGATTACTGAAATTCACATGGAACTACAAAAAAAGACCTAAATAGCCAAAGCTCTCCTGACGAAAAAGGAGAAAAATGGGGTTATCACAAATCCAGGCTTCAAACTACATTGTAATAATAATTAAAACTGCATGATACTATAACAAAAACAGACATACAGACCAATGGAGTAGAACTGAGAACCCGAAAATAATTTTTACAACTATTGTGCAACTATAAAATTGTAACAAAAATTAGATATTGTAAGGTTGAGTACATATCAAAAAAAAAAAAAACTATTTCAAAATTTCCCTACTGCTAAAAATAGAAGTGTGCCTCTGCCTCACTTTACAATTTCCCTTAGAAAACTTGAATTGAAATTTTAAATGCTTTCACTGTTTTTTTTTTCTTTTTGAGATCAGTATAAATCTTCTTAAAAGGTTAATAAGCCTCATGACAGTTCTGCATCCCAGTAATGTATTTCTCGGAGCCTCAGAGCCATTTCTTTGAAAGATGAACTTCTGGGAGGACAGGTGGCACTCTTATCTCCCTGTCTCTGTGAGAATTATTTAAGTCTAGGCACATGGTTTCATGATTTAACTGTCTGCTCATCATAAAG
>PVIJ01022125.1:0-16931 GCA_004024925.1 Scalopus aquaticus
TTTCATATTAATGAATGCCCTGCAGAAATGCAAAGGCTGGGTACCCATTGTTAAATCTTTATCTGAAAGGACAAAAGGCCTGGAATGTGTCTCCAAAAGGTTTCACAATATGTTTATATTACTGAATCTTTCAATGAAGCTATTTTGCAATCAGAAGTTTTCTGGCGGTTTCTCTATGAATTAAAATGGGTTCCCCATTCTGGTGGTTTGGGAACCCTTCGGGTGTACTTAAATGGCCAAGGCTGTCTTTGTAAGATTTTTTCATTTTTGTAGACATAAAGAGGTGTTCTGGAAGGCGGCGCAACCATTTAAATACTCCATTTAGCAAGGAAACGTCTTGGGTTTTATAGAGCTAAATGACTCAGCGGTGTGTGCTGCTGGGTTGGGGGTTTTATGGTGTTTTAGTGACCCTTGTTGCACAGAACTTTGGAGTTGATCTAACCCATTCCATGATCAGTTATCACAGCAAAGGAGTCCTGGAGTGGGTGGCCAGTACTCCACCGTCGTGTGAGTGCTTGACTTGTACTCCCCTATTTTGCAGCTTAGGCTCTGAAGATTCTTGTGAGCCAATCTGTTACTCACTCCTTTCATGAAAAGCTTGCTTTGTCGTGGCAGATGCCCACATGCCCCTCCACGACCCAGCTTGGATATACTTGGATTTAGTCGCGCCATTGGTTAAAGGATCCAAATGTTACGTCTCAGGTAACCCAGTCTCCCAGCAATTTATGTGGCCTTCTGAGTCCCCTATTGGTCGCCACCCAGTGGGAACTATGAGTATTACTGTCCTGTAACCTTTCTGGGAATAGTTGTTTTAAAGTAGTTTGGATAACAGCTGTACACAAGGAAGCAGAGCTCAAATGAGGAGGACTTACCCGTGGCCCTTGGTTCAAATGAGAGAACAGTGAAGTCAAAGGGCTCAGCAGGCGCCTCATCAGTGCATCTTGCGCTGAGGCCGTTACAGGTGAGCGGCAGATCATCCCTAGGCTTTATTTACCACCTCAGGAGCCGGGCAAGCTCTTTTCCTAACGGTCCAGAGAACTGCAACGTGGGACTGAAGGCGAAAGCTTTAGGATTAAGGAACGAGGAGGTTAGTTCTCAGAGGCAGCTTGGGGATTGGGTACTCTGGTCAAGCAGAGTGTTGACTGGGACGTGAAAGATATTATGCCACTCCACAGGGGCGTGAGTCCAGCTTGACCCTAGGAATTTATTTGAACAAACCCATACTAGTGGCCAAATTCAACCTATGGTCTGCTTTCATGCCGCCTGAGAGCTAAGAATGTTTTTAAAAGCTCATAGAGGGAAAAAATGAGGGTATATCAAGTGTCTGGTTCAGACAGGAATGCAAAAGCCCCTACTGAGGCAGGGTGTGAAACCTCTCATATGCATAGTTTCTGAGAGAGCTCACTATGGTTATGAGTTTTTTCCACCGCAAAATGGAGGTGGGCCTTGGGGTCCCCATTTTCAGAGGTGTCTATAATACACCTAAACAGCATTAAAGACTAAATACAAATGTAAAAGCCTTGGAGTTCCTTGCACAGCGTCCCTAACCGATACAGTGTGTCCCTAACCGATACAGTGTGCCTGCGCGTGAGAACATCTGTGTAACTGCAATCTGCTTTTTTTAATCACATGGGAATAAGATTTTTCCCCCCATAAAATTAAATTAGAATGAAAACAGAGTGTCAGAAGAGAAATAGTTACCAAGAAACTTGGAAAAGACTTACTAAGCACATTATGTTGTGACTAAAGTATAAAAGTCAAGTTAAGTGAAAATGAACTTAGTGACTATTTGCTTTGAAAAACTTAGGTTGATACCTGCTAAGTTACATAAAATTTGAATCCAACTTTTGCTACTAACCTCATGGGAAACTATCAAATCTGTGTGCTTTGTCTGAGATTTATTACTGATATAAAGACTACCAGGTTTAATGTCAGGAAGGAAAGCCATTTCCCACAGACAGACCTTTCCAATCTTAACATGTATTTTGTGCAGGTTCTTTATCGTCTCCCTGGAAAAAGCCAATATACAATTAACCCACCTTATTCATACGTATCTTACATAACCAGTTTCTTAAAATACAAGTAGCATACAGAAGTGAAAAATGTCCTGTAGTTCTGAGGTGGACATAGGTTTTCCAGGTCTTCATTTAATTTGCTAGAATAAGGAGAGATTTAATAGGTCAATAATTATAAAGAAAGTCTGATAATACACTTAATTTTTAAAAGTCTTCTCCATATTCAGCTGACTGGCACTAGAAACATTTTACCAGTGTTTAATAAACGTGAAATTCAGATGCTGGCATTTACCTTTGTGTATCTGAAAATGCAATAGTGACCTAATGTAATACATCACTCAGAAAAATTCTCATTATAAAAAACTTTCAAGATCTTTAAAATATTTTTTGTTTCTCTGGTAGGGAGTTTGAGTAATTCTGTAGTGGAGTCGCTACTATTAAAATACTGACCAATCAAATAATTAGGATTCTGTCTTTGTTGTTGGAAGGAAATTAAAGTTTGGGGGGCTTGTTCTTTAAAATATTTCTCTAGAAGCTCTACTGTGTTCACCACTAGGTTGTTTCTTATGGCAAGTGTTCCTAGCACTGCCAGGTAACATGCACCTTGTAAGATTTGCTCAAAGAAATAGAGCTACTGACCAGACTGGCGTCGAGGGCTGCGTGCCCGAACATTTCATCTGCGGGTTGGAGACACCAAGATGCTGTAAGCAGGGATTTCACCAGGAGAGGGAATGGTCCTCTCCGAGTGGGTGAGACTGGAGTTAGAAACCCATTAAGCACATCAGATGGTGACCTGGCCGCCTCCTGTGTGAATCACTACTACACTACATGCTGTGATTTTTATAGAATTAGTGTAAGACTTAGTAACATTTAATGTTGCGGTCTGGTTTAAGTTCCAGATTGCAGTGTGTTCCTTTTTATGTTATTTGACTTCCCTTTGATTCCTTTAAATCATAAATGAAGAAACTATCATTTAGAGTCTGGCTTTGAGCATTCAATAAGCAGGTCACCTTTCCATGGAAAGAACCTAAACAAAGCCCCAAATGGAATGAGTACATTGTGTAATACCTCAAGGATAAACAAGCTATGGGGGCAGAAATTGAGACGCAAAGCAATTTGTGTTTTCCCTTTACCTGACAGTGCTTTCCTTTCTCTGCTCAGAGACTAAAACTACGCCTGTGCAGACAAATTATGTGTTAACGAGTCACACTGAGCCACAGAAGCGACCCTCAGCCTCATCACGCAGCAGCTGTGCGGGCCTGCTGGCAGCTTTAGTTTTTGCATACAAGCTGGGGTGCAGGCCAGAGGTGTGGGGTGGTGAGAGGATTCACCAGAGGGAGAGTGGGGAGGAAGGAAGCAGGTGGGGGGGGGGTGGGAGAGAGGCGGAGGGGGGGCGGGAGGGAAGAGCAGAACAGGCAGATGGGCGGAAATACACTTCTTAGGGGAGCAGCGGGCAAGGCAGGAGTGGTCTGCTGCTGCACCCTGTGGGAATCTCCCCCTCCGGGCATCGAACTAGAGCCGCAGCTACCAACAGCTCCACAGCGCTGCGCTCAACCTGTTGAGCCACCGGGGAGGCCCTTTGCTTCTAAGGCAGGAAAGCATTAGAGGCTCTACCTACCTCACTGCATCTGCCAATACTGTAGTGAGAGGAGCGGCCCTTGTTCTACGCCCTTACCCAGGACAGTATCCCTTTAAGTGCACTGTGAAATAATGTGAGCAGCAGACACTCGTTCCTCTGGCAGGCAGCAGCTGGTACAACACTAGCTTTTGACCCGACTCCAACGAGCTAACAGTGCTAGGGGAAGGGGAGCTGGGCCAGTGCCCGAGACCTGGGGTCCTCAGGACAACCGCAAGTAGCCTCTCCCCACCTCCAGCTCCAGACAGAGGCCCCCACAGCGGTCGTTCACCTTCTCAGCCTACAACTTTTGGAGGAAGCGGAGCTCTGGAGTAACTGGTTACTTAAGTGCTACTCGAGTTTCAGGCAGGAAAACTCGATGCCCAGTTTTTCTCCTGGAAACCACTGACCACTGTCAGCGCACGTTAGGATCATCGTGTCTGTTGACCAGGAGGATTTCCATGCAATGGGCTTGTGGGCATGTGTGAAGGCGAGGCTGAGAATACCGAGTTTCCTCCACCACTTACCTGCAGGGCCCGGCCTTTGGTCTCAATGGGGAGAGTGAACGCAGAGATGGCGCACACCACACAGACGGATGCGAAGAGACACAGCGCGCCCAGGAAGGACGCGCTCATCAGGACCTGCGGGCACGGGGCTGGCTTGTTTATTGTGAGCCAGTCACTTCTCACTGACCTTTTCGCAGAGGGCAAATAAGGGATTCACCCCGCCCACACGGTGAAGGGCTTCGCAGTCATGTTCCTGACACCTTCGCGTTTGCTTGGGCCAAGCCGCTGCAGGCATTTTTGCAGTTCCTCCATGAGGAGGGGCTGACCAGTCACTCGCTGGCCAGCAAAGACCTCGCCGCACCCACCCGCCAGACCTCTCCAGAACAAATCAGACTCACTGGGGGAACATCTACCTGCTTTCCCATCCCTCCCCCACACCAATCCATCTCAACTTCTCACCTACCATTTCCTGCAGTCTTCCCTCTACCAAACATTTTCCCTCTTCAGTTCTCATAGGATGAGCACGGATAACATTTTTTTTAAAGAGATGTAATCTCAAGGTCTCATCTCTGTTCATAACACTGCATGTGTAACAGCCAAAACTGCCTGGCACCCGCTTTTCCACAGTGAGAAAGGATTTTCACACGCATGTACGTGTGTGGAGAGAGAGCTCTCGATCTGCCTGTGTCCTTTGGCGCGGGTCCTCTCACCTGATAGGAGCTGGTTCGGACACTCCATCACACAGGTCAGTTTCCCCAGGGCAGTACCCCAAGTTTGCTAAACATCATGCACTTGGTAGTTGTCAGCACCCTCCAAAGATGGTTGACTAACGTGATTTCGTGACAGCATGACAGTCAGAATACCGCAATTCGGAGAGACTCAGGAACTGGTGGAGTCGTCTCCTCACTTTACAGAAGAGTTCAGTGTAAGGGCTGAGGGGCTTCCGACCAGTCACTTACAGGCCCCGACACAGCCCAGAGCTGCTGCCACCACTGAGGCCCCCCTAAAAGCTGCAGCCCAAGGACCATCCAGACCGTCACTGTTTGCACTCATCACGGAACTGACCTCACCGGTGGTCCTGAACTTACCTAGCACGTAATAGGTACTTCTTTCTGGGTTTATCTACAGAAGCCAGGATTAGTTACAATTCTCCCCAAACGGGCGTGCATCCCCATATGCGGGAGGTCGGAAACCAGGCTCAGAAAAGGAAAAGGGGGCGGAGACCGAAAGGGACCTGGCAGTTGGACGGTGTCGAGACAAGCCCACTTGTGTTCTCAGCCACCAGAATTCTTGCCGCCACCAGGATGAGGCCTAACCCACTCCGACTGCACAGCCTCACACCAGATTCAAAGTCCTGGGCAGCGGGGGGCCCTGGGGGGGGGTAGTGTAGGCCACGTCCTGTGCCACCTGCTCGGGTCACAGAGTCACTGCTTCTCCTTGCTCACTGCTCTGAGGGTCCCAGGCTCTGCGGCCGAGCAGAACTGACCACCCAAGTAAGTGTCACTGGACAGTCTTCCAGCACATTCCTCCTGCAAAGTCCATTTCTGCTGTTGACAAAAAAGAACCTTAATACCTGATTATAAAAATTATCAGGGTGGGAGGGAGATGTGTGGGGTTAAAATGCAGGTTGCGGGGCACCACTCCAGATTCACTATGAAAAAGAAACATGTTCTCTCTCAAAATCAGCCCTACCTGGGACATAGAGGGACATTACATGATAAGGTATATTTCAACAAGACAATTCTGGACGTTTACATGCCAGAAAAAGGAGCAACAAGATACATTCAGGAAAATCTGAAAGGAGAGAGATGTCCACATCACAGATCTCTGGCACCTTGACTTGTACAGTATCTGGAACGTAGAGTTAAGTGACTATTGGATTACTGACACTTACCCCTGTATGTGTTCAGGTCCCCTAGTTTGCAACAGCACGGAAAATACATTCGTCGGTAAGAAGACTGGAAAGAATGAGGTGGATCTAGACTGACATAGCACCAGGAAAAGCAGCTGCAGTATGTAGATGTATACGGAGATGAAATAGCTGAAGACTCCAGTACCCCTCACTCAACCACTGACACAACTACACAGTCATCAGGGTATGGGACACACAGCCATTGGCCAGCAGGATCTACTGGACACCACAGAGAACTCGCCCCAGTGGGAGCTGAGTACACATTCTTTGGCCCATGGAACATTCAACAAGGTCAACCATGTTCTGAACCATAAAATGAACCTCAAAAGACTGAGGTTTGTGAATAAAATGGTGTCAAATTTGAAACAACAGCAAAATCTCCAAATATTTCTAAATCCATAGATTCAAAGAAGTCTCAAGAAAGTTAAAAATACAGTGAATAGAATGAAAATACATTAAATTTGGCAGCAGAGCAAATACAAATAAAAGTAAAACTTGGGAGTAAGCATAAGGCATATATTAAGACTTAGGAACTGAACTACTAGGGGACATGAGAAATGGAGTAAATCTATTTTTTAGGAAAAGTATCTAAAAGTCTAAATTCTAACAGATTCTCAATCAAAATCCCAGCAGGATTTTTAAATACCAATTTAGGGGGGTATGATGGATTTTAAAAAGTTGAGAAGTTAGAAAACTTCTGATAAATAACCAATGGCCTATAGAAAAATTGCAAGTCACATAATTAAGCAATTTACAAGAGAAATACAAATGAATAATGAGGTCCTCAACCATACTAACAGTGAACAGAGCACAAACAGTTTACGGTCTACCACACCAAAGGAGGTTTTTAAAAAGTTGCTGTTCCTTTTGGTGATAGAACAAAAATGAGGGTGCTTGTTTAATAATGGGTTAGTAATAACATTGCATCGGCAGATGTATGAATTTTTAAACTAGAGAAAGGCAACTTGACAAGATCAATCACAGCTAAGTATGTGTCCCTTTGACCTAAAAATTAGCCAACACTACAAAATTCTGCTTCTCCCTCATATACTCCATTGCTGCTCCCACATCTCTGCCCTGCTTCAGAGGCCCTCCCCAGCCGCCCTATGTAGCAGACCACTCCCTTCACTGTCCTTTCCTCTACGTTTTTAGAGCATTAATCATGTGACAATAAATCATCCCTGGGACTGGTACAGTATCTGAAACAGTTCAGTGACTGTTGAATTACTGGCACTGAAGAGTATACAAAGGTACACCATACGTGTGTTCATGTCCCCTTGCTTGGAAAGGGAAAAACCACACTCAATAACAGGAAGGTGGCCATCTAGTATAGCACATCCATACAATGGAAATCCATGAGCCGAAAAGAATGAGGTTGATCTACACCCACTGACACAAGTGCTAAGTAAAGGCAGCTGCAGGACAGAGCTGTATACAGAGGTGAATGTGGACAGCTGTACACGTAGGTTTGTACACTCGGAGCATAATAAAGAGGACTGACTCCATCCGATGACTGCTGACAGCCTTTAAGCTTACCTCCCCCTTCCTCCTTCCTCCGCCCCAGCTTCTGGACAAGCTGCTAACAAAGGCTGGCCATAGCAGGAGATTCCCAACACACAAACCCCTGCCCTAATGCAAGAACCCTCACCCATCCACAGTAAAAGCCCCAGTCATTCTTTGCTCTTTGAGGCCATTTTGGATCTGCTTAAGAGACCTGTCCTGCTCTCAGCTCAACTGTAATTAAGAATGAAACCTTCCATGTGCTCTTGGTGTGTTTATCATCAGTCTTGACATTCAATCCAAATTTGGGGCTGGGGCAGGCCCATATGTCTCTACAGTCAGCTATAACAGATAATATATAGAAAGATGCAGATGTTCATGGAAATGTGTATATGTACACATATACATGCTCCTGTGTGAAATATATGTAAGGATGTAACGTGTACATACATATATACAAGTAGCGCTGGTATGCACACAAAGATGCACCCCAAGAGATATACAGGCATTCCAGAGAAAAGCATTTGGAAGAATATACCCCAAAACATTAAAAGATACAGTGGTTATTTCTGGTGATAGAATTATTGGGAGAAGGGGATCCTTTTCTGAAGTTTTTAACAGTCATTTTTACATTCAGGAAAAACATTTAAATGATTATAAACCTAGTAAATAAAAATTTTAAATACTGAACTACACTTTTGAGTTCATTATTTAAATAGCGGAAAAAGTTTAAAAAGAAAATAGTGCCAAAGAGTACAAACAAAAGCCTAAATGAATAAGTTAGAAGCCAGTGGGCTTGATAACTTGATCCAAGAACTCAGTTATTTTAGAAAAATACAAAAGTGGTTATGGGGCCTCCCTGGTGGCACAAGGGGTTAAGTCTCAGCACTATGAAGCTACCTGCAGCCTCTGCACACGAGATCCCCAGCCGGGAAGCTTCCCACATGGCGCAGCAGACCTCTCCTGTCTCCCCGCTGCTCCCCTCAGCAGATTTGCCTGCTCTGCTCCCCACTCTTTCTCTGGTAAATCCTGTCACCCCCCACACACACACACACCCACCTCTGGCCTACACTCCAGTTCTTGTATGCATAAACAAATCTTTTAAAAAATAAAACTAGTTACAAATTACAGTGAAATGCATAGATATGAAACTCAATATGAGTTCCTACAAAGGAAAAGAACCATAGGGAATATTCTCCACAGTTCTTTACAAATAAATTTGAATGACGTAAATAGTAATAATGCTTCCTCACATTTACTCACAAAAAGAAAATTAAGAGAAACAAAAAGAAATGCATGTTCAAAAGTGCCAGGGTTCACTTTCGTAGATCAGTTCTTTCAAATCCCTAAGGAAGAGTCCAGGGGAAGAAAAGGTTCAGTGGATCAAGAAGATGTGGTTATACACACAATGGAACACTACTCAGCCATCACAAAAGATAAACTCACATCATTTGCAGCAACATGATGGGGCTGGCAGACATGACACTAAGCAAAATAAGCCAGAAGGAGGAAGAAATACCAGATGGTGTCACTTAGGTGTGGAATATAGAGAAACCATACAAAGGATCAGACAAAGACACTTTAAAACCGACTCTTGAAAGCTGACCAGAGATCTAAGGCCTCAGGAGGCAGAGGGGGGAGAGGTGTAGCGGGGAGGGGAGAGGACATTGTACTATGGCTGACTACAGGTGCTTTGGTGGAGGGAGAGCTAGGCTGACCACAGATAGGGTGACCACAGATGAGGGGGAAATTTCTACACGGTCAGAAAAATTAACAATGACATGAAACACAAAAAGATAGAAAATTAAGAGAAAAAGAAATACATGCTCACTTTCATAAATCAGTTCTTTCAAATCTCCAAGGAAGAGTCTAGGGGAAGAAGCATTATTACTATTTACGCCATTCAAATGTATTAGTAAAGAACTGTGGAGAATATTTCCTACGGTTCTTTTCCTTTGTATTAGCATCTCTTTCATATTCAGTTTCATATCTTTTTTTTATTTAAAAAAAGGAAGAAAAAGGCTTCTTGGGGGGCAAAGGGAATTGCTTATTTTTAATGAAATCAAGATGACAAGATTGCTAAGAAAAACTTAAAAACATACATATGAAAGAAAACCAACCACCCTCTTGTACAGTTACTGATTCAAATGTTATAAATTACTGGCAGATAAAACTCAGGTTCACTTGAAGAGTAAAAAGTGGCTAAACTAAGCAGGGTCCTCAAGGCAGCACACACTAGCCTGGAGGTCTGAAGACTCCTTCCCCCTCCAGCTTTCTCTCATTTATCCTGCCAGATGTTTTCCAATAAGTCTACTGCATGCATAACCCCATGTTTGCATCTGCTTTTCCAGAGACAAGCTGATTCATATCTCAGCACAATAGATACAAAATTAATATAAAAATAAATTCACTTTCTGCATACAAAAAAATAGTCCGTTAGAAACATTATCTCCAAAATATTGAAAGTGCCCACTATTTGCCAGCCACTCTGGGAGGAGCTAAGAATATAGAAATTAGCAAAATATGCACATATTTTTGTCCTCCTGGGGCTTAAAATCTACCTCTTTCAACAGACTGTAAGTAGTTGCACAAACAAGCTATTACAATCCAGTAACTGATAAGAATCTTGCAAGGTAGAATCTTGAGAGGTGCTGTAAGAGGGCATAGCAGGAACGCCAGGCTTAGTTCGGGCGAGGCTTCCTTAAGCAGGGAATGAATCATAGCTGACTGGGGGTGGGGAGAGTGTGGGAGTGGAGCCAGGATTTCCGGTCTGTGGGAATAGCAAGAAAACCCCGGGAAGAAGTAACTGGTGATTTTAACGAACTACAAGAACCAGATTGTTTATAAACAGTTGTTTATAAACGTTGTTTATATGCCATGAGGGGCCTCCCTGGTGGCCTAGGGGTTAAGCCTCGGCGCTACCACGGCAACAGCCTGAGTTCCCTCCCCAGCCAGGGAGCTTCCCACATGGCGCAGCAGACCTCCTGTCTCGCCAGCCTCGCCCCGCAGCAGTGTAATTCAGTGGATCCACCTGTTCTGCTCCCCACTCTGTCTCTGGTGAATCCTCTCACCATCACCTCCACTCCCCCCCACCCCAGCACACACACCCCTCTGGCCTACACCCAGCTCTTCTATGCATAAATCTTAAAAATAATAATAAAAAAAAAACGATGAGGGCGTCACGTGTGGTTCCCTGTAAATCATGTTGAGAATTTTAGTCTTTGTCTATGAGGAAAGGCTGGTGGAGGAAGACAGCACAAGCTCACTAAGCTCTGCACGGATGGAGGGTGGAAAATGAGTTGGAGAATCCGAGCATCAGGAAAGAGCAGTGGAGACACCACTGGCTGTTAAATGCAAGAGGTGGTGGACTGAAGCAGACTGGTGCTGGTGCAAAAAATGAGATGAATGATTCCGACTAGAATGTAGAATGCACATGGCTTGAAGACTGAATATGACGGGGAGGAAGGGGAAGAGACAGACCCCCGAGTTGGCCAGTGATGCCATTCGCTATGGAAACTGGAAGAGCAGTGGGGTTAGGGCAAAACACCGTGACTAATCTCGGACACGCTGAATTGAAGATGATTGAGACACTTCCAACAGTAATGTTGAGGAGGTGGTTAAATGCATTAAATGAATCTGGAACACCAAGGAAAGGCCCAGGCCGGAAATATAAATGAGGGAGTCATAAGCAGGTAGCTGGCAATTAAAATAAAAAATGGGTGAGATCACCTAAGTGGAGACTGAAACAGAGAAGAGGGGTGATAGTGAGCAATAAGAAGGCCCAACAGTACAGAGACGGAGAGAAGATACAAGCCAGAGAGCAGCGGAGAGGGCAGGAAGCCAGCAGCGGTGCGTGAGGGCTGCCGGCAGGCAGGTCGCAGTCCTGAGCTCGAGAGAGAGGTTGAGTGCGAGGGGAGTCGGCGATGTGGGAGGCACCAGAGACCAAACAAGGTTCATTTTAGTGAGGAGTCAGGATGGCTGAAGCTAGGTCAGGGGGGCTGAAGGGGCTGGGGGTGGGGTCAGAAAGGGAAATGGGGTCATCGAGGAGAGGCTTTGGGCTGGAACAGAGGAGACCGCCAAGGGACTGAGTTTACAGTTATAAGCTACTGACTCTTAAGTATGTTAAAATCTGATTGGAACTGACTGGAAAGATTCAGCATGGAGGGGTAGACTGAAATCACAGGACAGATACAATTATAAACCTGAAAGAAATCCAGCGACTCAAATGAAAGACCACCTAGAATGAGATCGGTGAGCAGGCTGTTAGAAAATCAATACACGAAGAAGCCAACAGCCTTTCCGAATACCAATAACTCATTAGAATGTAGGACTAAAAGTTACGTGGAAGCAAATAAATCTATTCACCTAATAAGGAAAAGCCATAAAATGCCAAAGAATGAAATGAATAAGACATGCAGGATCTGTATGAAGAAAGCAAAATCCCAGCAAGGAGCACAGAGGGATACTGAGCAGTGGAGAACTAACGTCATTCTTAGCTAGGAAGAGAACACCAGGGAAAAAGTCATTCTTTTCCTAAATTAACTGATACAATTAATGAATTAAAATCGTAACAGGATTTGAGCAGGGAAAGGGAGGCACAAACTAACTAAATGATTGTAAAGCCCATCTGAGAAAGAGTCCTAATAAGCCAGTTTTGAAAATGGACTATAAATCTCATTAGACTAATGAAAAGGGTATGACAGGAACAAACCAAAAACTATGGCTTCCATAGCTTTCTGTCACAAAGACAAAAAGATCAATGGACTAAATAAAATAGTGAGGCTAGAAATAGACCGGGTAGTTGTTGGGATATAAGCAAATAGTTCTGATCCATAAGCAAAAAATGGGTCATTCAATAAATCGTGTTGGGCCAGCCAGGCTGACAGTTAGGTAATCATAAAGCCAATCCTGCATTCGACTCCACACCTCAATACTCCGTGGGCCTGGAAGCAGGTACATCAGGATTTCTGCATCAGAAATGGATGCACTCACCTTGTGAAAACTGATTGGGTTGTATACTTATGATTTGGACACTTTCATATGTTTGCTATACTTTATTTTTTTAAGATTTTTTTTTTAATTTATGCATACAAGATCAGAGGTGTGGGGCGGGGGGTGAATGGATTCACCAGAGACAGTGGGGAGCAGAACAGGCGGATCTACTGAAATACTCTGCTGAGGGGAGCAGCGGGCAAGGAGAGGTCTGCTGCACCATGGGGGTCACCTCCCTGGCTGGGGATCAAACTTATGCTGCAGTGGCTGGTGATAGCTTGATAGCACTGAGACTTTAACCCCTGCGCCACCAGGGAGGCCTGTTTGTTATACTTTAACAAAAATTTTGCACACTTTCGGCCCTCCTCCCGCCCCCAACAACAACAACAAAGAAACTCCACAAAAAATAGAGAAAGGAGAAAATAAAGAGTAAAGCTATAATCTTCATCCATAGAGACTATCGCAAACAAACCAAACTGAGGAAATGGCAAGGAAGACCTGAATGGCAAGTGAAGAAACCAAATACCCAATTTAAATATCAAAGGAATATTCCATTTCATTCCTAATCAAAGTAGAACTAATTACAATAAAAAAGCAGTATCATTTACTGCCAGGGAGACTGGCAAAGATGAAAAAGATTAAACAGTTGGTAAACAGGTGAAAAAGCAAACCTCTCACACTGGTACAATCTTCCCTAAGAAAGTTTTAGCACGATGTATCAAAATGAAAAGTGAGCAGATTTTCATCTGTCAACCCAATTTCTAGAAATTAATCCAAAGGAAATAACTGCATAGAGGGATAAAAATTTATGCACAAGGATATTGATTATTATTTGTAATAGGAAAACATTAGAAATAGTCTAGATATTCAACAATACAGAACTGTTGAATTAATTCAAAAGTAGCTTTTGGAGTATACACACAATGTTATCTTTTTCAACATGAAAAATGGCTTGCTTTTTACATTTGTTGAATGATAATGTTTTATATCTGTTTCTCTTTTCACTGAGTCTTGTGAGTCCCATTGTCCAAGTTAGATCTTTCAATTGCATGCATCTTTCAATTTCAGGTCTTGAATTCAACCTGTTGTATGAAGCAGGCTATAAAAAGCATCTGAAGATTCTGGTAAGAGAATGCAAAAGAGCCTGAACTCCTCCCGTGGACACACCAAACCTGCAGCTGCACATGGAATTATTGCCTCTGAAAGAAACCCGAAAACTAGCCGAGTGACTCCCACACATTGGCAAGTGTGAAAACAGGCAAGAGAGGCAGAAACACAACATTGCCACAAACCCCACTTCTGACATGGTGACCCACAATTGAGAGGAAACTCAACTCTGAGCTTCTCCCTGAGAAAAGAAGATCTAAGAAAAAAGATTTGAACCCCACTTTTGGCACCCTGGCTTTTAAGACCTGAAATTGAAAGCTGCATGCAGTCGAAAGCTCTAACTCGGACAGAGGACTCACACGGTGAGACCCACATGAGGAGAAACGGCTGAAGGGCTCACACAGACCTGCCGAGATGCCCTCCAGGGCCCAGAACAAGGCAGCCCACTGAAACACGCCCAGCCTTTCTGTGAGAGAAGTTTATTTCCTTACCTTGAAACTTAACTTTGAACTGAGGGTCAGGGCTTACTAAAATACTCCAAAGATCTCAGGGCAGGCACTGTGTCTCTCCCTCCCTGCGGCTTGCTCCAATTGCTATGTGGATCTTGTTTTTTAATCAGTCTGAATCTAGTGCTGAGAGAAAACCTCCCCTTTGGGATACCAATAGGTCTTGGCACACCTTTAACTACTAGGGTCCACTAACAAAGAAGTCTGGACAATCCCAAAGTTTGAGAAACAACCAAGAGCTTGGGCAGAATTGGGAGTATCTTGAGCTTCTACACAGGCTACCCTTTCAGGGCTGAGAAAGGCATTTGCTTTATCTAATGCACAGAAACCAACAGTTAAGGGAAATGAAGAAACAGAAGAATGTGTTCCAAATGAAAGAACAAGATAAACCCTAAAAAAGACTCTAATGAAGTGATTTACCCAATAAAAAAGCTCAAAATTACTGTCATAAAGATGTTGACTGAGGGCCTCCCCGGTGGCGCAGTGGTTAAGCGCTGCGCTGTGGAGCTGTCGGCAGCGGCGACTCGAGTTAGACGCCCGGCCGGGGAGAATCCCACATGGCGCGGCAGACCTCTCCTGCCTCGCCCGCTGCTCCCCTCAGCAGTGTACTTCTGATCTGCCTGTTCTGCTCCCCGCTTTGTCTCTGGTGAACCCTCTCGCCGCCCCACGCCTCTGGCCTGTACCCCAGCTTGTATGTATAAATAAAATAAATCTTTTTTTAAAAAAAAAGATGTTGACTGAGAGAAGAATGAACAAAATTTCAACAGAGAAATAGAAAATATAAGTACCAAATAGAAATCACAGAGCAGACGAATACAATGAATAAACTGGGAAATACAACAGAGGAACCTGAAAGCAGGTTAGATGAAATGAAAGCTTCAGAGAATGTGAACACAGGACAGTAGAACTCAGTCCATTAAAGCAGCAGCAAAAAAAAAAAGTGACAACAGCTTAAGGGACTTAGTAGACAACATCAAGCAGACCAACATTGGCATTAGAGGAATCCCAAAAGGAGAAAATTAAAAAAATAAATAAAACTTTCCTAACCTGGAAAAAATATACATTCAGAGCCAGTGAGTCCAGAGAGCTACATGAATCTAGAGAGGCCCACACTAAGACACATTGTAATTAATTTGTCAAAAATTAGGACCTCCCTGGTGGCCTAGTGGTTAAGTCTCAGCACTATCACTGCTACTGCCTGAGTTCGAGCCCCAGCCAGGGAGCTAAACCACATACGGCACAGGAGACCTCTCCTGTCTCGCCCGCTGCTCCCCTCGGCAGTGTATTTCGGTTGATCTGCCTGTTTTGCTCATCACTCTGTCACCCCCACACTCCTGCACCTCTGGCCTACACCCCAGTTCTTCTATGCAAAAATAGTCAAAAGTTAAAAGGAGGAAAAACATCCATAAAAGGGAATCCTGACCTCATCCAATCACACAGCCTTTTCAGCAGAAGCTTCATGGGTCAGAAGGCACAATATAGTCAGTGCTGAAAGGGAAAACTGCCCCCAGACAACACTCTACCAAACAAGCCTTCAGAACTGAAGGAGAATAAAGTGTTCTTCAGATAAAATTATAGTGCATCACCACAATAATGTGATGTTAGAGGGGCCTCCCTGGTGGCGCAGCGGTTAAGTGCTGCGCTGTGGAGCTGCCGGCAGCTCGCGCGCGATGCAAGTTCAATGCCCAGCCGGGAAGAATCCCACATGGTGCGGCAGACCTCTCCTGCCTCACCCGCTGCTCCCCTCAGCAGTGTACTTCTGATCTGCCTGTTCTGCTCCCCACTCTGTCTCTGGTGAACCCTCTCACCACCCCACGCCTCTGGCCTGTACCCCAGCTTGTATGTATAAATAAATAAATCTTTTAAAAAATAATAATAATAATGTGATGTTAGCGAAATGTTAAGCAGATACATGCAAGTATGAATCTCACTAGTAAAGCTAAACATAATAAAATGCAGGCTAAACTAACGTTGTAAAGGTGATGGGTTAATCACTTACAGGCTTATAAAAGTCACTAAACAAAAGTAGTAAAAATACAATACTTTGTGAATGGATTCACAAGATTGAAAGATGTAAACCATAACATCAAAAACAAAAAGTGGGGAGGAAGAATAAAAATGTAGAACTTTAGAATGCACTCAAACTTAAGTTACTATCAACTAAAACGACTATTCTAACTAAGCTGTCTTATGGAAGTATGGGGCAACCACATAGCAAAAATCTATAGCAGATACACAAGGAAACAGAAGTCATCCAATCACAAGGGAAGCAAGACTGGAAAGAGCAATTAGAAAACAATGGACAAAATAGTAATAAGTACACCTGTCAATAATTGTATATAAATTAACTAAATTCTCTAATCAAAAGACAAAGAGTGGCTGACTGGATACAAATAAGACCCATCCAAATGTTGACTACAAGAGACTGACTTGAGATGTAGGGACACAAAGAATGAAAGCAAAAGGGGTAGGAAAAGAATCCATGAAAATGGAAACCAAAAGAATACTAGGAGAGTTATATTCGACAAAATAGACTTTAAGACAAAGACTAGTAAGAGACAGAAGTTCATTACATAACGGTAAAAGGGTCCATCCAATAAGAGGATATATCATTTGTAAATATTTATGTACCCTACATAGAAGCACCTGAGGAAAAGCAAACATGGCCAGACATAAAAGACAGCAATACGGTAGCAGTAGAGGATTTTGACTGCCCTCTTGTCAATGGCTATATCATCTAGAAAGGAAACACTGGCCTTAATTTTTTTTAAGATTTAT
>PVIJ01022126.1:0-16904 GCA_004024925.1 Scalopus aquaticus
AACATGACTATCACTAGGGACACATTCATTTTCAGATCACTTTTAGATTTGTTTTTAATCATAGTGATTTTTCTTTTTCATCACCATTTACATGAGGACTGGGGAAAAGGGCAAGAAGAAATATTGAGTCTCTCTAAGTTTTATTAATGACGATGAGGTGAAAAACTAACTGGTTTTCATTAATTATCTGAACTGCTTACTTAGTACCCAGAAATACGTGCTTTGCCATAAGATATGCTATTGCATAAAATATCACAGTCTTCTGTGGTGTTTGTGGTATTGTAGATGTATAATTGGGTGGTATACTAAACTGATCATGACCTTGGTAGTATATCTGTTGGAGTATATTTGTTTTCAATGTTTGTGTGAAGTGAAACACTGAAATTGAAAAAGTGGTGAGAGGGTTGCTATAAAAGTGAAAGTTCTTATTGAAACACAAGCTCAAACTCTCTCATTCCTGTTCAGTAGTGCCCACTGATAGTCTCCAAGTGATCTTAAAGTAAAGGTGAAAATCCTTGATTGCTGAACTTGAAGTCCCTCTGGTTCTAGTCTATTTCCTGCTCAGAAATCTCATCTTACACTACTTTTCCCAACACTGAAAATTCAAGCCATGGTAGGGTTCTTGCAGTTGTCTATTTTCTCAAGTTCTTAACCAACTGAAATTGCTCACAAATGTTTTCCTTTGTCAGAATATTTCTCTCTTCTTTTTCATTCATCCACAACTTCCCCTTTGCTTGGATAATTCTTATGTCTGTTGCTCTATCTGCCAAATCAGGACTTCCCGTGCTGGACTAGAAAATTTCCTTTGTATGATTCCATATCTCTAGCAAATGATTAGATGGTAGCAACATCTTACCAGAGACATGAAATTGATTTTTTCTAAGTTTTGATTATAGATTCTTTGGGAATAATTTTTATAGAAGTAGATGAGTACATACATTTCTACTTCTGCTATAAACCATAAACTTGGTTTTAATACAATATACAAATTTCTTATTTCATAGTTCTGAGATTAAAAGTGTGACATAAGTCTTATGAAACTAAAGTCAAGGTATCAGAGGAACAACTTTCCTACTGAAAGCTCTAAGGGACAATTTGCTTAAAAACTGAGGAGAATTCATGCCTCTTCTAGCTTCTGGAGGCTGCCTGCATCACTTTATTTGTAGCCACAACACTCCATTGCTGCTTCAATCCTGATGTAATTACCCTTATAATGGCCTTTATAATTACATTGGAGACATTGAATACTATAATCTTCCACTGTCAAGATCCCTAACATTTTTCATATTTGCAAAATCATTTTTGCTATGTTAAAGAACATATGTACATATCTTAGATGAGAATCTAAGGAACATCTTTGGAAGAGGTGGTGCATTAGTCGATCATATATAATGATGCTATTTTATTTTATTATTATTTTTTTAATTTGTTTCCATTTTCTTTTTTTTTGTAAAGATGTATTTATTTATGCATACAAGCTGGGGTACAGGCCAGAGGCATGGGGCGGCGAGAGGGTTCACCAGAGACAGAGTCAGGAGCAGAACAGGCAGATTGATGGAAACACACTGCTGAGGGGAGCAGTGGGTGAGGCAAGAGAGGTCTACCGCACCATTTGGGAATCTCCCCAGCCGGGCATCGAACTCGCATCACCACTGCTGACAGCTCCACAGCGCAGCGCTTAACCGCTGTGCCACCAGGAAGGCCCAATGTGATGCTATTTTAAAATAGTTTGTGTTTTTCAAAATTTAGTGAAATATATTTCATTGGCTTTTTACATGTTTTACATGTAAGGGATTTTAATAAATACAAGATACATCAGTAATGAAGCAAAAAGAAAAGTAAAAGAATCTCAAGGCAGCTACATAGTAATGGGTACAATAATTCCTGAAATTTTTATGTAGTTTCACCTACTAGAAAATTAATGCATTAATATGCATGCATACATCCACAACTTAATTATTACTGATGAAATTTAGTCTGCATATTTCAGTCTTAGTCCAACTATTGGAGATTAATTAGCACATTCAAATCTGAGTAAATGAAACTCAATCATTTCTATACTTCCCTTTATTTCATTCTCCCTTGGATGTAATTTCCACTCTCCCAGTAGATTTAATTTCAATGACCTTATCCAAAATCATGGGTTTGTATCTTTCCACATAACTCTGCCCTTCTCTTAAATGTCATCATCCCTTTATGTTGAATATTGAAATTTCCACTTTCTGCTCTGGTTCCTGATTTTTGTGGCTTAAAGATGTTTATATCCATAGACTTTCAGTTAAGTCCACACTTATTGGGAAATACGCAATTTTAATTGGGACATTTCCATTACGGCATTTGATGAGTATGGAAACTCACTGTGAAATATCGCAAAATCACTTTTTTGTACTGTTTTATATAAAATCTTAACCATAGAAAAATGTTCAAAATCTGGCATGTATCATAAATATATTACTATAATTAGCCTATAAATCTATGGTTTTTATTCAAACTTCACCAATCATTTTACTAATTGCCCCTCTCTTTTTTTGGTCTGTGACACAATCCAGAATCACACACTGGATCTGCTTTCATTTCTTAGTTTTATTCCCTCTGGCACAGTTCATTGTCATATTTTTTTTTTTTTGTATTGCTTTGACACTTTTGAAGATAACTTACTGTTTATTTATTTATTTACTTATTTATTTATTTTTATTAGTTTGAGTTAGTTGCCTGATGTTTCCTTGTAATTTTTATCATGCGTTGTTTGGCAGAAATACCCTAAAATGGTGCTGTGGTCTTCTTGATTACTGATTACATCAGAAGTTCATGATATGTCACAATGTCAACTTTGATCACTGGCTGGTGGTGGCATCTGACACATTTTCTACTTGAAAGTTAATCTTTTTTCCCCTTGTAATTAGTAAGTATCCTTTAGGGAAATATTCTGAGCCAATGCAAATATCCTGCTTCTCATCCAATAATTTTAGTATTCTTTGATGATTCTTGTTGGCAATGATTATTACTTTGGTGTTTGCCAAAGCAAATATTATTCTAAATAGTACAATTTTAGATACATTCCCATGGAGATCCTGTAAATGATGCCTCTGTTAGTTTTCTAGGGCTATCATAACAAAATACCACAAACTGCATGGCTTGCAAGAATAGAAAATTATTATCTCACAGTTCTAGATAGCAGAAGTCCAAAATCAACTTGTCAGCGATGTTAGGCTCTCTCTGAAGGCTTTAGGGGAGAATTTGTTCCATGACTTTCATTAAGCTTCCTGTGTTGCCAGAAATCTTCGGTGTCCCTTGGCTAGTAAACACATCATTCCAAACAATGTGTCTTTCCTTACATGGTGTCCTTCCTGTGTGCCTCTTACTCTGTTTTTCTCCTTTTAGAGATACTAGTCACATCAGATTCAGGACAACCTCTATGATTTCATTTTAACTTGATTAAATCTGCAAAGGCTTTATTTCCAAAGAAATTTATAGTCTCAGGTATTTCAACATATTTAGTGGAGGGGAAGGAGGAGATCACAATTTTACCCATATTAGTGCCAAAGATCTTTATTTCTATTAAACATTGAATTGGCTATACTACCTAATGCATTAAAACCAGATAAAGAACTGTAAATACAAGAAGATATGGTAAAGGCTATAAGGTTTAGAAAGACTATAATTACTCAATGATTTATATGAAAGTTTTTAAGATCTAAAGGAAATTTGTTAGGATTATTTAAATAATTCAGCAAGGTGAGTGATGAAAATGACATGTAAAATCAATTCTATTTTTATAAACTACAGAGTATATAATTTAAAATATATACTATTCATAATATTAAATATATCTGAATATGTTTGCTTTCTCTATATATAATACATCTCTATCAAAGTATATAAAAAAGATAGGTAGATAGATGAAATTTAACATTTCATATGTATACTGTATATAATATCTAGAAATACATATGTGTAAATCTAATAAATTGTTCAAAAAACTGAGAGCATTTTCAAAATTTATCTAACAATATTAAAGATGATCAAAAGTATTATGTAGCAAATCAAGTTAAAAAATAACAGTTGTACTCCAGATTTTCACTTTGTTATCTTTAAAATCTATACACAATTTCATTAAAAGACAACAACATTTTGGGCCTCCCTGGTAGTGCAATGGGTTAAGTCTCAGTCTATGAAGTTAGTCACAGCCACTGCAGCATGAGTTCTATCCCTAGCCAGGGAGCTTCCCACATGGCACAGCAGACCTCTCCTGTCTCATCCGCTGCTCCCCTCAGCAGTGTACTTCAGTCGATCTGCCTGTTCTGCTCCCAGCTCTGTCTCTGGTGAATCCTCTCACCATCCCACACTTCTGGCCTATACCCTAGCTTGAATGCATAAATAAATAAATCTTTTTTAAAAAAAGATAACATTTTCAAGAGTTTACCTGAACAAAACTTTTTTTTTATACATACAAGTTGGGGTACAGACCAGATGTGTGGGGCAGCGAGAGGGTTCACCAGAAACAGAGTGGGGAGCAGAACAGGCAGATCAGAAATACACTGCTGAGGGAAGCAGCGGGCAAGGCAGGAGAGGTCTGCTGCGCCATGTGGGATTCTCCCTGGCCGGGCGTCAAACTCGCGTCGCCGCTACCAACAGCTCCACACCGCAGCTCTTAACCACTGCGCCACCGGGGAGGCCCTACCTGAACAAAACTTAATTTGACTCAGGCAGAAGTGGTTTGAAACAACCAACAGGGATCAGGAAAAGGCATATTGAGCAAGTGCAAAAGCAAAGAAAGGGAATTATTTGGTTGGCTACAGCTTAGAACCTCATAAGCTACTGGTCGTCGGTTGCCCTGAAGATAGTGAAAGATGAGAAAGATGAAGTAGTGGAAACTTGAAATCAGTAATAACGATTTGAGGCTATTTTCAATAGAAGAATAGAAGTTGTAAACCATGTCTCACCTCCTCATTTAACTGCCCATGTCTCACCTCCTCATTTAAATGCCCATGATTGGGGCCTCCCTGTTGGCACAGGGGTTAAAGTCTCAGTGCTATCAAGCTAACACCAGCCACGGAGGCATGAGTTCAATCAGCCAGGGAGCTAACCTACATGGTGCAACAGATCTCTGCTATCTCACCCAATACTCCCCTCAGCAGTATATTTCAGTAGATCCGCCAGTTCTCCTCCCAACTCTGTCCCCACTCCTCTAACCTACACCCCATTCTTGTATGCATTAATAAATAAAAATAAATCTTTAAATGCCAATGATTTATTAATGTGTTAGAAAACTTAATGGATTGTTATGATGTTTGGAACAGCAATACGCTGTTTTAAAATGAATGGATATTAAAACAATCCTGAGTAGTCTTCCTACCCTTAAGAGTCTACTGCTCAAAGTGGCAGGCTAATACTTTTCAAAATCTGACTGCACAGTGTGGAGATTATCTAAATATTATTAGCTTGTTTTTGTTGTTATTACTACTTTTTCCTCTTGTACTACACTGGTCAACCATTTTTTTCAAAAGTCATGTTACTGAAATAAAATTAGTCATTTCCTATCGATTTGTATGTGCTCAACACAAATATGACAGTCAAATTCTAATTTTGGCTCTAGGTTTTTTTTGTAATCTGCAATAAATTGATGTTTACATCACAAAATGCATGCCAATAGTAATAGGCCTACGGTTAATACCTGTAAAAAATCAAGTCATAGACTACTTATATTTCTTCGCTTGTCTCTTGTACAGCTGTTCAGGAATAGAATAGATGGAAGATGGTTTCCAGTGTGCAAAAGCACAGCCTTCTGACTCAGTTTCGAAGAGTCTAGAAATAACCTCCATTCTTGTGGGTCATGAGTGATTTCTAAGGCATTCATGAGGCCCTCAATCTCGGAACAGAATACCAGAGTACTTTCCTTTCTGAAGACAGGCTCCAACTGCTGGTGGCACTTTTAATATAAAGTAATTGTGACATCTTCTTCTAGACGATTCCATTGTTGGACTCTTGATCCTAGCAATTCTGTTCTTGGATAAGTCCAAATCATGAACCAGGTCATTTAGCTCTTCCTGTGTTAGTATGTGTGGGGTTGATGATGCACCACAGTGAAAATCTGGATCACTGCATGCTGATGGAACAGGAGAAGAACAGGTCGGCTCACCCTTGTCCTCACCAGATGAATGAAAAGAATATTCTGCTGGAGGTTCTGGAATAAGAAGTCCCTCACTATGTGGAACTGGTCTCAATGCAGACGGAATGTTTGGGTAGACTATTCTCAACTTCTTTTGCTTCATTATTCCACCAGAAAGAGGAGGAACCAAGCAGAAGTAACAGTGTTTTATGTGGTTGTTTGGCTCTCTCCACGCCATGGGGACTGCAAACAGCATTGATGGTCTTTTGCCATTTAACCACTGTGAAAGCTTTGTTGTACATGTAGTACAACATATATGCAGAGCCCAAGGCTTGTTTTGGTCTCCAACCTTGTATCAGAAGTAAAGATGATAAGCCTTCTTCACTTGAGAAGTGATCCTTTTCTTCTGGTTGGCAAGTGTCACTTCCCCACAAATAGAGCAGAAATTGTCCATGCTATTAATGCACTTTCAAGGCATTACTTCTCTGTATTGTGCCTAAATGGATAAAATAATAATAACAGCTCTAAGTAACAGTAGCTTAAACTGTCTTGCACAAAGCCTGAAATATTTTCAATGCTCAACCTTTCCTACAGGGCTTTCTATAGTGCACCACTGACATCAGCTTACTTCAGCAGCCGCCTGGCAGTAGTACAGCATTGCATCAGAAAATGATGCAATCAACTCTGGATGATGTGTGCATGATGGTATTATGCAATGTGATGCAATATTACATCATTCTAGGCTGATTGAGGATGTTGTTGCAGTACTTTGATAAATTTATACTGTGAAACATATAAAATGAATTACATGAAATATCTTCAAAACGAGAGCTAATAAAAATTTTTCAGGGTTGTATTCATGTTCATCACACATTAAGGCCCTTTTAAGTCAGTGACGATCTTAATGTTGACCAGTGCTATCAGAGTCAGTGGAGGGCTGGCAAAGGAGACAAATACACTGAGATCAAATTATATTAACAGAGTGTCTCGACCTTTGACACATTATAAAAACAAGTAATTTTTATTTTGCTGAGGGTAAAAGCCAGAAGGGGAAAGAAAAATATCAGTGGTTTCACTTATAGAAGGAATGTAGGGGAACCAAATAAGGCATCAGGAAATAAAAATTGTTATAATAAATTAAAAAACAAAAGTAATAGGCCCTTATAAATATCAGGGACATTTTGCTGGGGAGGAGGATGAAGAGAGGTCCAAACAGGGCAGGGAAGAGCACAAGGGACTATGGTGATGGTTCACAGGTGAATTGGTGGTGGGAATTTTACAGGGACGACCCCTGATAGGAGAAAGCGCAATTTGTACAAAGATGAAGAATAATGTAAAATATATAAAAATAAAATTGAAAAATAAAACAAAAACAAGTAATGCTTTCTACAATCAAAACAAAAAAAGAAAAACTAAGTGTCTTAAACAAGAAAATGCTTTATTTCACCTTAAAAGAATTCTAGAGACAGTCACCTAAGGTTAGTTCAAAAGTTCAAAGGCGTTAATTGGACAAGAGAGATTCATTTTTACTTTTTCCACCTTTGCTCTCCAGCATTCCACACACCTGGCTTTCAGCCTCCTGCTTGCTAGCTGATTCTTTCACCTCCTGACACTGTTTCCACATTCTGGGCAGGGAGAAGGGCAAAGGCCATAGAGCTATGCCACTTGAGCTTTCTCCACAAATGAAACATTCCCAGAAGCCTGTCCTGGTTACTTTGTTGTACATCTTACTGACTAGAACTCATAATATGTGCACATCTTGAGACTAAAACTAGGAAGGTGAATAAAGTGACTTTTCAGTCTCTATAAGAGAGAAAGTCAGGAAAGAGGTTATAAGCAACTGCTTATATGTAGGTAATCCTTAGGGTATAACACATATATTATTCCATTAATCCTTACAATAGACCTACATCCTAGTAGTACTCTATTAAATTACACAAAGGAAAAGTGAAGCTAAGTTTAAGGAAAATTGTCAAAATTATTAACTTCAATAACAGAGCTGAAAATCAAACCCAGCCTTTCCTATACTAGAAAACACACAAATAAACAAGTAGAAATTTGTGTACACTCTTCGACTATACATGGATACTATTTTATAGGAATATATATAAGGACAGGTAGGTTTAATAAAAGCTGTGCTGTAAACACTATTTTAAATAGATATAATAAAATTATTCTTGTATTACAGGGAGAGAGGGAAGAAATCTATGCAGATATCACCTATTAGTTTTGTAACAAAGTGGGGGAAATTTTATGAGCATACGTATTTCAAAACACATATGGTGATATTGAAAGAAGAGAGTGATGTTTTATTTTCAATCTTTTAAAAAAAATTTATTTATTTATGCATACAAGCCGGGGCATGTATGGGGCAGTGAGAGGGTTCACCAGAGACAGAGTGGGGAGCAGAACAGGCAGATGGACGGAAACACACTGCTGAGGGGAGCAGCAGGGGAGGCAGGAGAGGGCTGCTGCACCATGTGAGAATCTCCCCAGCCGGGCATGGAACTCTCACGCCTCAGCTACGGATAACTCCACAGCACTGCGCTTAACCCAATCAGGGTCACTTCATCATATTTGCCCTCATTTAAGTCTAGAAGGTAGATATTGTAGAAAAGATAATGTTCTGATTAAAAACTCATATCTGAATCTTAAGATAGAATCTTTCTCACAAAATTTTGTCAGCTGGACAAAGTGACATTTCTAGTCTTTCATCTTTCTCTGTAAAGCTTTTCAAGGTGCTGAGACTCACTTTACCTATTGAAAATATCCCATTTTAAACTTCAAAAGATGGTGATGAACTTCAAAACCACAAATACAACTCATCCAAAATAGTCTATATTTATCTCCAGTACCTATTTAGAAGAAAGCAGTCTTTTAGAAATCACATAATAGGTTAAAAAGTAATTGTTTTCCCTCCTTATCCCCTCCTGAATATTCAACAGCTATGTGCAAAATTATTAGATTACAAATGCATTTGTTAACACCACATGAGATACTTTCCAAATACATTGTTTGAGCAGATAAGGGAATTGCTACCAGGAATTTATAAGAGATGTTCACCATTCTATTTTCCACATTGCTTCTGAAACAATATTCTGGAAATATAAACCTGATAATATCAAAGTTTAAATCACCTATAAATTTTATTTTCCTCTAGGACAAAATCTTAAATCTTCCTCTTGGGTTATACATTATTTTATATATATATATATATATATATATATATATATATATATATATATATATATATATATATATATATATATATACACACACACAAATATATATATATATATATATATATATATATATATTACACCTATCACATTCACCTGATTCTCAATTTTGTTTTTTTTTTTTGGAAATTTAGAGATAAATGGATTTTCACATTCAAATTTATGTTTTTCTCCATGTCATAAACCAATGTACCTTATTTATCATAATTTTGTTCCAAAGGATAGCCCATATTTTACTGTTTGGTCGGGAGTTTATAGATGCTCCACAATTTTTTGGCAAAAAAAAATTGAAATCTATATTGAAATAATTATTTTATTGCAACATCTATATTAGACTCGCATAATATGTATCAAAACATTCTTCTGTGAGCACACACAGACACATATGCACACTCACACCTACTATTCAAAAGTAGTCTTTTGTATTATTTTCATCTCCTACCAAGTGTTGATACCATAAGAAAGAATTTACCACTTTTTACCATTTCAACCTCATTTAGTGTTTTATCCACACTCTACTTTGAAGCAGAGCTCTTTGAAGTCATAAATAGTATTGAACCTTATCTTAGTTGCTTATTTCAAAATATCACTCACTATTATTTTTTCCTATTAATAGCTCCTCTTTTTCTTTATTAATTTGTATGTGTCCTTTTCTTACCAAGCCAAATTTCTTTTTTAAAAATCCTTAGTAGGTCATTGATTCTCTTTACAATACATTCACATTAATTTATTTATTTGCTCCACTGACAAGCTATATATCACAAACATTTTCTACCTATTTTTCTTTTTTTAAACATACTTCTACTCCAAAATCTAGCTGGATGAGGGGATGTCATAAGCATGTGTTCTTTCAAAGTTATCAAAGCACTTCCACACATACGTCATGTTTCCTGAGCACTAACTACCAAACAGTAAGTAAATAAGTAAATACGTAAAATAAAACTGCTGGTTATATGACTATTAGCAAATTCGTCATAGTATTTTAAAGATAAATTCTAATAGGACAATTCTCTCAGTTAAATAATCTCTGTTTTTAATAAATTTTGTCCATATTTGCAACAAGTATGTCACCTAATACCATAATGCACAAATTCACTTGGATATAATGTTTTCTTACTTTTAAATTACCATAAGTGTAATACAATACTGCATTTGAAACATTTTTCATGCTTTAATATGCAGTTTTTCCACATGGTATTTTCTCAAAATTTTACATTATAATAATTGCCTATGGCAAAGTTCATTCTGTTAAAGACTAATAAAGTAATACCTAGCTATCCAGAGGCCCAGTCAAGGTTACTTAAAACCTGAGGGAAAAGTACATCTAGTATCAAAGATAATGTTAGCCTTTAAAATACCCTTCAGTGAAGTCATAATACGTATTTTCTGCCACAATCTTAGAATCCATTACATCTAAGAGAAACTTCCATCTACATCACAGACCCGAGTTCTCAGAGGTCTACCCAAGCTAACATTCCTTTCAAATTGAATTTTTCATGCCATTCAGCTAGATCTCAGATTTCCTCATGGTCATATGCATAATTAAGAGGAAGACCGAGAGAAAACACTCCTGCCTTGCCTGAATGGAAAGAGAAAATGATTTTATGATGCATAATCATGACACAAGTAAGTGCCCATTTGGCTACCACTATTGAAATAATCCTCCTTCTTTGGTCCACCAACTTTTAAATATTTATCTTCTTGTTTCTCTCAAATTGCTTATCTTCCAGTCACCTGGAAAAACAGTTTTAAATGAACTTACCATTAAAAAAATTTCACCAATGTTTATCCATCTACATAATACAAATACTGAATAAAGATATTTACTATGAATCTACCATAAGCAGGCACTATCACAAGCAAGTTAGACACAATACAAAATTCAAATGTATTTAACCTTTAACATAGAATAGCTTTTTGTTTTGCTTTGTTTTCTTTTCTTTTGTTTTCTTTTCTTTTCTGTGTTCTCTTTAAGGGATCTCTATTCACTATTAGGGAGCATTCTTCTATTTACTGCCTGGCTGCTAAAGAATTAATCACTTGCCTAGAACTGTTTCTTCCTTTCTGATTGATTTCTTTGCGAGTTTGCTTAATACAAAAATAATACCCCAATTTATTCAAGAGGAGATTTACAGTACTTCATCAATTCAAAGACACAATTTGCCCTACTCTTAGCATCTCTATAGTTGGTATATGTCTCACAATTGATGACATTCCCATAATTTCATTGGCTATGGTTTGAGTTTTTGCTTGTTTTTTTTTTCTTTTGCTTTCATTCTTCCCTAGTAATATTACTATATACTATATTACTATATTCCTAGTAAAATCACATGCTGTGGTTAATAGCATCTTAGATTTAATAAAATATGGGATTGTCTTTAATCCAAATAATATTGGAATAAAAATATTTTTTATGACAGAGGAAAAAAAATAATATGTGGGCTGACCTGGTGGTTAAGATTTGCCTTATCACATATACTTACCTACTATGTACAATCAAAAAGTACTAGATCTTGTCTCTAGCTTCCAATGAAGTGAAATGTATAAAATAATATACTGTTCTATAGGTGATTTACAGAAGAATTTAATCTACTATCACACAGCAATGACGGGCATCTTGCCAAATATAATAGTGTATTCTCTGCCTCTGATCCACTCAATTTCACAGCAGAATTTATGGAAGTTGACTGTTCAATTCTTCTTGAACCATTTTATGCCCAGGAAAAATTGAAATATTTCCTACACATAATTTAAAAGATTCATCATGCTCCTGGTTTTCATGCTATGTTACTGCTCTCTGTCTTCCTCAGTCTATTTTGAAGGATATAATTGAGTTTCAAAATCTATAGTTAATCATGCTTAATATTCTTCTCTACATTTTTTTATAATCTTTACACTCCCTACCTAGATGATGCAGTAAATGATAAAGATATAGATGACAAGCTAGATCACATATGTACATTTCCAATCTTGGGCATTTATTCTCAGAGCCCTTCTTTGACATGTGTATGCATGTGTGTGTGTAAAATTTTCTACTTTACTGAAAAGTAATCATATTAAAATTTACTTTCTTTTTATGTATTTATGTTATACCTGACATCTGGCTACACTCTTATTAGTTACACATTTTTGTCCATTTATTTTGTCCATTTATTGTATTTGCTAAGTAACCATATATTTTGACAAAGAAATGGGATTTTTTCTGTATTTTGCATTTTTTGACCTCAACTTTTAGACATAATGTTTTCTAGATAAGAAATGCCAGATTTCAGTAGAATGATGAATAGCAACTGCCCTCCAATATGTTATTATTTATTGTGACATATAGAGATATATCTATATATCCAAAGATAAAACAAATATGTTAGCTGTAGGAAGTTGGTAGGTAACTTTGGCTTGATTAGAAAAGACTACTTCTAATATGACAAAAAGGCTTTGTTGTGAAAGACTATATGCTTATGAAATTCATGAGTATAAATGCCCAAGAAGTTTAACTAAACCACATTCACAGTCTAGTAAGCAATAAAACCAGGTTTCAAACCTATGGTACTTTGTTCAAGGCCCAAGATCTTAATAGATATGATAAATCATTGATAAGAGAAGGACACAGATATTTCCAATGATTTCAAGTAACAATACAGTATGGAAAATTGATTATAAAAAATACAGTGATAGAAAGTTTCCATAAAATATGAAGATTGGCAGAGATCTGGATTAAGAGTGCTAATTCTGTGACATATACAAGAAAACCTTACATCCAGAAGGTAAAATTAATGTTTTCATCATGATGAGAATCTGAAGCTTAGCAAATTTGGGAATGGTAAATAAATAAATTAGCTCCTATTTATTGAACTCTATTGGCAATATTTAGACATTCTACTTTGGTTGGTTCAGCTGACCAAAGTTCGTATGCAATTTAACAAACACAGGGATTTCACATGTTCTCCATAATCGTTTTGAAAGTTTATTACTGAAGAACAAAGACAGGACAAATACTGAATGACAAAGCAAAGAAGAATTCAAAATTCAAAATAAAAATTGGAAACCATTAGTATAATACATGTTTGGTGTTAAGTATTATCACAATGTGCATCAACATAAAATCTTTGCAATTGTTTCCTTTTTATTACTATTTATTATTATTATTATTATTATTATTATTTATTTTATTAATATTATTATTTATTATTATTTTATTTCCTTTTCTCTCTTTCCTTCCTGTCTAGGTGGAAAAATTCATCTTATTGTCAAAGATCAATTTAGATTTTTTGAATTCTTATCCTCCTTGGGATACTTCTGCTCCTTTTCCACTTTTCTTTAAGCCATGATCAAAAAATGTTTAGATCTTCTTTAACTTAAAAATAAAACATAATAGTTTCTCACATTCCCATTTTGTATTTTTCTGAATCTACTGAATCTGAATTCCTATGTTCTCTCTCTCTTTCTCTTCCTCTGTCTACTTCCCACATATCTCACTCATTCTCTCACATTTCTTTTTCACTCTATTTTCTCTTTCTATATGATAACCACACTGAGGGACATAGTGGTAACTTGTGATGTTTATTTTTATTTCCCTAATGATTTTTGAGCATCTTACCATGTGCATCTAGGTTATTTGTTTATCACTTTTGGAGAAAAATATCTATTCAAGTTCTCTTCTCATTTTTTTTTTTAATTGGGTTACCTAAATGTTGTTGTTGAGTGGTAGTTCTCTATCTATTCTGGATTAATACCCAGATATATGCTATACTATATATATAGCATATATAGTGTATAATATAATAAAGATATATATCTTATCTTATAATAAAGATATATGCTTTCCAAAAACTTTTCTGCACTCCATAGGTTGCCTTTTTAGTCTGTTAATAATGCCCTTTAAACATCAATTATTTTTAAATTTGATGCAGTATAATTTATATATTTTTTTGTTACTTCTGCTTATGGTGTCATACCAAGAAATCATGGAGAGACCCAATATAATGAAGTGTTTATTTGACATTTTCTTTCAAGAATTTTAAAGTTTTAGCACTTAGCTTGAGGCCTTTGATCCATTTTGAGAAAGTATCTGGCCTAGTCATATTTGGACTGCTATAACAAATGTGCATAGCCGGAGTGGCTTAAGCTGCAAACTCATCTCTCATAGCTCTGGAGTTTGGGAAATCCAAAGTTATGATGCTAATAGATCCAGTGCCGGCTCAGTGCCCACTTCCTGGATCCGGTGGTCTCAGTGTAGCTTCGCATGCTGGTGGGCAGAGAGAGAGCTAGATCACCTCCTCTTCTTATAAGAACTCTAACTTCATCATGAAGCCTCAATTTTCACTTATTTACTTCTCAAAGTCTCCTCCTACAAATGCCATCACACTAGCAGTAGAGATAGTTTTACCTCAATATTTTAATTGCTTCTGATTATCTAATTGTATTATTTAGTATCTCTTACAAACTGTTAAATGTCCCTGAAAAAGGTGATTACCACTACCTTGTTGATGATTTTGGTAGAGAAGTTTCTATTATTATTCACTGACAATGATTCTGTGGGTGAGTTAATGTAGGTGTGTGTGTGTGTGTGTGTGTGTGTGTGTGTGTGTGTGTGTGAGTGTGTGAGAATGATGTAGCAAGCAACTACTATTCTGCTGAATGTTTCCAACATAAATTAATGATCATTTGACTTTTCATGTGAGGGCTTTTTTTCTGCATATGTATTGACTCTATAAAGGTGATAATATCATTTTCCACCAAATTCTATTAATATGTGAGATTGCTTACATAAATATTTTAGGTACAAATAATATTTTTATTTCTGGAATAAAATCACTCTGGTCATGATTTCTTCTTCATATCCTATTTTTACACATTGTTGTGTTCTCTTATCTACTATAACATTTAAAATGCCTACAAAATATTCATAAATATAGTGGCTCTATCTTCTCTATTCTGGGAGTAAGTTTTACTAACCTTGAAATATTGTAGAATATTGAAAGAGCTATCAGTATAGAATTTGAAATTGCTCAGCAAGATGGCCAATCTAATATTTCTTCATTCTTAATTTAAAAGAAAATAGATTGCTGAAATGTATATTTAAATAGACTTCTTTACATAGACAGTATATGACAAGTAATGTGAACTATATGTGATTATATTCTGCATTCAATTTTTGACATCAATTATAGTCAAGTTAATTCTATTTACTCATGAGAAAAATGTATGAGTGAGTTAAAATATTCAGTTGGTTGATTAGCAGCAATAAATTCCAACCTAACCCTCTTGACATAAGACAAAAAATTCTTATAAATTTTTGCTGCCACCCCCTCCAATGATGATTATAAGGTACAGCAAGCCACCCACTCTCATGTTTTTATTCCTTTCCTTTGCCAGTGGTTTAGGAATAAAACCTATAATCACAAGATAGATTTGTTATTAGTACAAGGACCTCAAGAGCAATGTCACAAAAACCTTGACCTCATGACCTTCATCCCATACAGTCAATAACCCTTAATGAAAGGAGTGCTGACTTTTATTCTTTGAGAGTGATTTTGTAGTCTTTTTCTATTCTGCTCACTATAATTTGGCTTTATTATTTAAATTTAGGAGCGCAAGAAAATAAAAGTGTGAAGAACAATGATAACTGGGACAATATAAAAATTTCATTTGATGAAAAGTAAACCCTTTAAGGGTAAATTAACAATTAAATTAGTTAATTATAATTTATCCTTTTGATTTTCATAATGCAATAAAAACTCAGGTAATTTAGAAAGCCTATAGATTAGCATAACTTAAAGAAAATTGCAATAAGCTTGAAATAATGTCTTTAATTACAACTATTAACAATGGCAATTAGTAATACGCCCTCTCAAATATTGTTTTTAAAATAATGGCCTTAAATTGCTTTAACAAGATTTAATATAATTCAAAAACTCCTGTGAATATGCTAAATAACTCTAATAAGCCCCATTATTAATATAACTTTTAAAAAAGCTAAAAGATAAAATTTAAAGGAAACAAACAAACAAAAAAAACACCCTGAAGATAAATTGGGAACACAGAATAATGATTACTTTACTTTAAATTTTGTTTAAAGGATAGAAAGAAACATTTACTTTCCTTACTCTAATTAGAAGGCAGAATGTATTCCAGGCATTAAGATAGTAAAGACTGTGATCATAGAAAGTGCCAAAGGTTAATTCTGTGAGTGCTTCAGAGCCCGCCTCTTTCTGGATTATTTAGTAACCTCAATGTTCTGTTTTCCTTCTCAATTGTCTACTGATTTACTGCTTCTGTTTACTTTCCCTGACATACTTTCTTTCTCATAAGTGGAGTCTGATTAGCTTTTGTTATGATTATATGACTTGATCTCTGTGGAGATTTGGGGGAGCCATAAGAGGTGCATAATGAAATGATATGTTACTTCTACTGAGATTACAGAATTAAATGTAATGCAAAGTTTATGCAGAAAGAAATGCAATCACTTGAAGGAGTTGAGGGAAAGGTGAGGAATAGCACCACTTTGATTGGTTATGAAGTTAATCTAAATTAAAATATCTACCAAAGTTAATTTT
>PVIJ01022127.1:0-16872 GCA_004024925.1 Scalopus aquaticus
CATTTTTTTGCATGTGGCTGTCCAGTTTTCCCAGCACCATTTATTGAATAGACTGTCCTTGTTCCACTGCATTTTCTTTGCTCCTTTGTCAAAGATTAGTTGTTCATAGATATGTGGCTTTAATTCTGGGTATTCTATTTGGTTCCATTGGTCTTTCTGTCTGTTTTTGTTCCAGTACCATGCTGTCTTAATTATTATGACTCTGTAGTATAATTTGAAATCAGGGAGTGAAATTCCTCCGTTTTCTTTCTTTTTAGTTAGTAGGGCTTTAGCTATGTGAGGTTTTTTGTGGTTCCATATGAATTTCATCAGTAGTCGATCTATTTCTTTGAAGAATGTCATTGAGATTTTTATTGGGATAGCATTAAATCTGTAAATTGCTTTTGGTAGGATTGCCACAAAATGATATTCTTTAATAGGATAACTTAGACGTTCCCACAGTAAGGCCTCTCATTAGAAGAGACTGACAAGAGATATGACCAAATAGTTAAGAACAGTTCAGGAGATTTCGCTGTCAAAGCTGGCACCCACACTGAGCACCCCCAGAGACACAGTCAGGATAAGGTGTGGAGCAGATGGACACAGTATGACCACACAGCGAGGATTCTGGATGATTCTTCATGATTAGTATAGGTGGGTGTTCATGGATTGACTGTTTTTGGTAGGTAGACCAGTAGGCTTAACATGAAACTACAGAATCTGGGGAATGTGAGAGTTTCGAAGTATTAAGGACAAATTTCATCTTGATTTCAGTTCTGAAACTCAACCCTGATTCTACCCAAGTCCCACAGGGCTTGGTGTCTGGGTAACTGCCGTGTGGAATACTCAGGACCCTTAATTTCATTTCAGTGGAGGAGGTCACTGAGCATGAATGCTGGGTTGTCCCTTTGCCCTTGCAGGGACATTTAAGCCCCAGGCTGTGCATCAAGATGCTGCGTCATCTGTCATCTCCTTTCCTCCAAACCTTGTTTTATTTCACTTTCATCCTGGTTTGCTAAGTTGGCACCTCACTGGTTACTGGCTGAGCCTTGACACACCCAGCTCTGTGCTGCCTCAGGGGCTTTGCACCGCTCATCTGGACTGTTCCTCCTGCTCTCCTTGCTTTTTTCTTTAGGTCTGAGCTCAACTGTTAGTTCCACAGAGAGAGCTAGACAGCCTTCCCTTCACTCACAATCAGACAGACCCAGACACTCACAATCGCCTCGTCCTGTTTATTACTACGGAGCACTCCTCCCTACCTGCGACTATCTTTCCCCACCTGTTATGATCTCGGGCTTGCTTATTCCTCTGTTACTAGATAATAAAATGTATCTTAAAAGTACAACTTCTTTAAACTGCTGAAAGAAATTTCTAGAACAAATTTTTTTTTGTTCTTGCATCTACTGAAGTCTAAATACTCTTGTGCCAAAACCATTTTTGCAAATGTTAGTTCCACTGAGACTCTTACATGACACCAAGATTACAGAAATTGTACAATGCCCTGTCAAAATAACTTTTAGTTTCTAAACAGTCTGTGATTTTAACTAGTTGCTTACTTTAACAGTTCTTTGCACTGATAGAGCTTTTGCTTAAATTGATACATTTCTAAAAGGTAGAAAGTTATAAGGGATTTTGTTAGGTCTTTAACAAATCACTGAGCATCTGTCTTTTCCCACATTCATGAAACTAAATTAAATCCAGCAGCATTATTGCAAATTTTATTTAAACAAAGTTTCAGAACCTTTGCTCACTTAATACTTTATTATTTTTGTTATTGCTTATTTCCTCACTTCATGTGCCCTGTCCCTACTTAGTCAAAACTTTTTTAGAACTGGCATTTTTATGTCTTGTCATTACTCCAGCCTCAGCACTAAAGAGCACAGTAATTGGTAATGACTGTTAATAAGCATTTATTGTACATCTATTAACTAGTAGTTAATAGTTAACCAGTTGAATGAAGAGTAGCATAATCTGGAATGCCATTTTCCTCGTTCTGAGCCTGAGCAACAAGCCTGTCAGATGCCAGTTTGTGCAAGAGGAGAGCACCTCAGGGACTCTGCTGGCCCTTCCCCTCTCCTATGGCCTCACCTCTCTCGAAGCTCTGTCAAGGACTTCGGTGGGGTGGTAATAATCTGCAACTCAAAGGAGGATGAGAGGAAGTCTGTAGCCTTCCATGAGGCACTCAGATCTCCTTGGGCAACGTCCACACTCAAACCAGCACACATCTTCTTACACACTGTGTCTCTGACTTGGAATGGTCCTTTCACGATAATCTCTGCAGAGAGAAGTTGACCTTAGGCTTAGCCAAAGATTCACTGAGAAACAGCTTTTGTGGGGAATGGAATAACTGTGTTCTGTTTCCCCCAACCCTTCTGCTCAAATCTCTCAGTCAAGTTAGAATTTAACTAATTAATGCTTAAGCGTAAATTAGTGCTGTGCACAAATGCTTGCTCTACCCAAAGGTTGGGTAATAGAGAGAACGTCCTTAAATGAGTAATGGGGTGCAATATTGGCTCAGGCCCAGGAGACCCACCCCTACTCCTTTCCAGACAGCAGCTCCTCTCAGCAGATGGATGTGGCATCAGCCCCAGGAGGCAACACTGTGAGGAGACTTAGAATGTTTGGGACTTAGAGTCATAAACTTGGGTTTGAATCCTACTGCTATCTGTTCCCAGGTACATAACCAGAACGAATAATTAGATAAGCTTCAGTTTGCTGTTTTGTAGATGGGAATGACATTCATACCTGAAAAGCCTTCTGTAGCTATTAAATGAACTAACCTATGTCTGGGTTCAGATAATCAGTGAATTTTCAAAGAATCGTAGCTCCTGTGTTCAGGCTGATCTCGAGATCCACCTGTGTGGGTGTCTACCTTGCCTGCTCACCACCATCTGAGTGCCATGCTCTTCTCTTCCAGCTCCTAGATAACAATACCTGGTTCTGAAGAGCTTTTTTCCAGAATGTCCATGATGGAGACTTCAACTGGAATATCGGGTTGTGACAAAAAAAGTGAGCAACTATTCTTATTCCTTAGTTAAGTAAAATGTTGGATTTTGGTGGCATCTGTGAAGCATGTGACAGGCAGCAGCTCTTTGTCTCCAATCTCTTTGACCAGCAACTTGCGAGCTTCCTGGAACGTGGACGGCATGTTGCTAGACCAAATAGCAGAAAAGTACAAATTTCAGTCAGGAGTGGGAAAGACAGTGGGTAGCTTCGCACACACCCTGGATGTTTTTCCCAAAACAAAGGTTATAGCTATGAGAATATTGAGTTTTAACCTAGAATAGTGACTGATTCATACTCCTTAAATTTTGTTATTCTGAAGCCTGACAGGGCTTTGAGAGAAGCATTACGATGAAGTATATTGCTCATTATGGCTGGAATAGGAAAGCCTGGGAGTCTCCCAACCTCCAGCTTAAACATGTTCGAAAGGCCCAGGAAGGGCCAGAGGGGAGGCTGGATTTATGTGAAGGGGACATGCGTAGTGGTGGAGGTGATGGTGGTGGGTAATTTGATAGGGATGGCCCACTGAGTAGCTCTATATAAACAAGACTTAAACTGAAAGAGGGGAGTGTACAAAGTAATTATTCCCCCCTCCAATTAATAAACCTTCCACTTACAATGGAATAAAAAGGAAAACCAGAACATAGAAATAAATTTTACCAAGGAAGTGAAGAGCTGCACACTGAAAACTGAAAAAGACTGATTAAAAAAAAGTAAGACATGAAGAAATAGAAATATCCCATGTTTATGGGTTGAAAACTTAATTTTATCAAAATTTCCATACTATCCAAATTAATCTATAGTTTCAATGCAATCATTATGAAAATTCTAAATTTTCATTTCCAGGCCACTGATCTTTGGCAAGAGTGCTGAGAGTAAACAATGGGGAGAGGACAATCTCCATAATAGATGGGCATGAAGGCTCTGTAGCTCCACAAAAAGATGAATGAACCTGGACACTTATTTCACGCCACATACAAAAAAATCCAGTCAAATGGATTAAAAACTTATTCAAGACCTGAAATTATCAAGCTGCTAGAAGAAGAATGTTAAAAAGTCTTCCTGACATTGAGGTGGGTGAAGATTTTTGGATATGATACCAAAAGTACAGGAAAATCACTTTTAGTGAGGCTACTTAGACACAAAGTCCATCAGAATCAGACCAATGGAAAGTTATGAAGCTGAGAAATCTGTAAGGGATGTGTGAATACAATATTAAAACAAGTAAAAAAAAAAACCAACCCATGAGAAAAGAACAGGTGTCATAAAAAGAGACCAGGCAGTTTAAACAAAGGCCCAAAAAGAACTTTAAAAAATGAAAAATAGAGTCATACTCACCCAGTATATTTGATAGGCAGTTAATTAGACTTACCTTAAGTAAGAATTAGTAAATAGAAGATGGGTTTTAGGAGTTTGACTATAATTCAGCAAAGGAATAGCAAAAGAAAGAATATATTCTAGAAACGTATGTGTGTGTGTGTGTGTGTGTGTGTGTGAAGGAGTAGGGGCAAGGTAGTAGTCAAAATATAATGGCGGTATTTGCCGGGTTTCAAAAACATGAATTCTCAGACTCAGAAAGTACAATGTATCTTGAATAAGATGAATGCAACTAAACTGATAGGCAATCAAATATTAATAATGTGAATAATGAAGACAAGAAAAAGATCTTAAACATTTCTAAACCAAATGCTGGGCTATCATTAAAGGAATGATTATTATATAGAGAGTAGAAATTTCAAATCGCAATAATAGATGCCAAAAGAATGCAGAATAACTTGAATGTGCTAAGAGAAATACCTTTAAAGTGGTAAGAGACTATAACTGTCTATCAGAAAAATCAGTCTGGCTAGACTGCCATATCCAAATTAAAGCAAAAAACAGACATTTTCCAGACAAAAAAATACAAGGAGCTGCCACTAAACTGAATCTCTTTGATCAGTTAAGGTAGGATGATATTGAAGTTGCAATGATAGTTGTAAAAGCCAAGAAAGAATGGTGGGCAAAAAATTAGTAAGCATGCCTGTACATGTAAACAAAATTACATCCACATGACAACTTTATTTATAATAACTAATCAGGGCACACAATAAGATGAACCAAGATTCTAGATTACAATGACATGGAAGTCAGAGGAGAGGAATGCAGTATTAAAGTATCTTCATATTTCAAAGTATTAAGGTATTTATATTTATATATTATATAAAGTAATACTTTAAAGTATTTTTACTTTAAAATACTTTTCATATTTAAAGTAATAAAGTAGCTTCATTTCTTTTTTGGAAAGAAAGGAGAGATTGGCTTTATATTTTGTTAATCAAGTATTCACATATGTTACATGTAAGGATTACCAAGAAATGAATAGAAATTGAGTATTTGACATCCACAGTAGTAAAGGAAGGAAAGGTGAACAGAAAACATGACTAATCCAATAAATGAAGAATAAGGGGGTGGGGGGGGAGCACAGAAAAGGCAAAGAAAATAGAAAACAGATTAAAATGATCAAATTAATAAAAATATACAACATATACAATATATATATGCTAAATATAAATGGACTCTTTCCCACTTTCCCACTTAAGAATCAGAGGTTATCCAATTAGATTAAACAAATACAGAAACTTTTCTTTTTAGATTTATTTATTTATACATACAAGCTGGGATACAGGCCAGAGGCGTGGGGCGGCGAGAAGGTTCACCAGAGACAGAGTGGGGAGCAGAACAGGCAGATCAGAAATACACTGCTGAGGGGAGCATCGGGTGAGGCAGGAGAGGTCTGCCGCACCATGTGGGATTCTCCCTGGCCGGGTCAAACTCGCATCGCGCGCTACAGACAGCTCCACAGCGCAGCGCTCAACTGCTGCACCACCAGGGAAGCCCTATAGAAACATGTTTTTGACCAAAAAACATGCATTTGACCAAAAAAGACACATTTGCAATATTAAAATTAGAAAGATGAAATTAAAAAAATAGAAAAAATACCAAAGCAGGCAAATACCAAAAGTAAGGATTTTGTGTATTTGCTCATTATTTCTAATATGTTTTCTTGCATACTTTAGGATTTTGTATGTATACAATTCTGTTATCTGCTAATAGTGAGAGTTTTACTTCTTTTCCTATTTGAATGCCTTTTATTTCTTTTTTCTTATCTAATTGCTCTGGCCAAGACTTGCAGAAGGGAGCAGCAGTGGGTGAACGTAAACATGTTAGGAGGCTCTTTACACAGTGTTTCAGGTGTGAGATTGTGTTACACCGTGAGTGTGTTACACGTTCTCAGTTGCAGAGATTTCAGACCGGGACCAAGAAAAGTGAGTTTAGGAAGTTCAGTAAGGGACAGGCAGGAGCCTGAATGCGCTGCCCCTCCCCCGCTCATGTCAGGTTTCTGTGCTGGGTTTTTTGTTTTGTTTTTTTTTGAGTGCTCGAAAAATAGCATTTTTTAATATCTTCATAAAGGAGCACTGAACACACTTGCTGTCTTTGGCCTGCATATAAGCCGAGACAAGTCCTTGCATGGTTTGGCTGAAGCAGGTAAAGTTCAAGCTCACAAAGGAGAAGGCACCTTTGACATTTCAAGGAGGTAGTGAGGATTCTACCTGAAGATAATAAATTGAATCAAATTCCTTTTGAAATCCTTGCTTTTATAACCCATGACAATATTTTTTCCAGATTTCCTTATGTTCTCACACACACTGCAGGCTACTAACCAATGAGAGGAAATACTTTTTACCATTACTACTTTTCTTCTTTTTTTTTTTATAATATAATAGATATTTATTTTTGTTATTCGTATCTTTTACATTATGTGCTGGGGTTTTAAGGAAGTGAGCTGCTGGGGAATTTTCCTTGCTGACTTGCTGTATCTGTACAGTCGCGGCTGCAAACCACGACTGTGGGTCCACCCCTACTTGAAATTTATGCCTTGATGGTATTTTTAATTGAGCGGGCCCTCTGCCCTGTCTGTTTCCCAAATCTATCTCGATTGTAGCAGTTTATACTAAAGAGTAAGTGAGGAGATGCTATAAAATCAAAGTCAGCCTGACATGTTTGCATGTTGCTATCCAGACTTTTCCTTTGTTAAGAAGCGCTCTGGGTCACATTATAAAACAAAACCTATTAATTCCACAAACCCATACTGGACATCGCTGTCTTTGATCACGTATGTTCTTACTTTCCTCCTGTTCCCTGGTTATGTTACAGGGCAACCCTGATATTCAATGGGGTGCCTGACTGTGGGTTCTCACCCGTGCACTTGAAAGGACTTATAAGAACAGTTGTAGGCACTCACAAAAAGGTTAATAAAAGCTTTATTTACAATAGGGAAAGGAAATAAAAAAATGAATAACTCAGGGACAAAAGAGAGAGAGAGAGAGAAAGAGAGAGAGAGAGAGAGAGAGAGAGAGAGAGAGAGAGAGAGAGAGAGAAAGAGAGAGAGAAATCTCCAAATAAGTCCTATTGGATCTGAAGAGCTGGAAACCCCCAATGGCGCGCTGTAGCCCGGTGAGAAGCAAGAGAGCCCAAAACTCTGGTTAGATAGCCAACCTGTGTCTGTTTGACTCCACCCCTCAGTTCCCGGTAATCCTCTCTTCGGGATGATAATGGAATTAAGGGATTAGTAGCCCTTCGTGTCTTGGATCTCTTTGGTCTGAGGTGGGGTCCATAAACCTTCCTGTGGAGTTTGTTGCAGATGTCCTTTCCCCCCCAACAGTTAGAACTTACCAGATTGTATATTCCAACTGGGTAGGATCACTTCCAGCCTTTAGAATTCCTGATATCAAGCAGAGTTTGTCAGAGAAAGCCCAGTTTGTCATAAAACAGATAATATAACTCAACTCATGGTTTGTTCTTTCCACAGTGGGCCCCAATGCAATTGCCAAGGCTGTATTCTGGAAAAACAAGCAGAGAAGAGCCGTCTCCTCCTCCAGGAGACTGGGTCTGGAACTGTGTTTTGGATTACAGCTCTTTGCTCCCAATCCCTTCCCAGCCCGAAGTAATAAAGGTAGATAGGGCTTACTCATATAGCAACCACACAGTTTGGGAGGAAGTAGATAAGTTTCTTCAGAAAGACATGCCCTATTATAATAAAATAAAAAAGAGATTTATTTTTTTTATGCAGACATAAGCTGGGGTGTAGCCCAGAGGTGTGTGTGTGGGGGGAGAGGATTCACTAGAGACAGAGTGGGGAGCAAAACAGGCAGATCTACTGAAATACACTGCTGAGGGGAGCAGCGAGGAGGCAGGAGATGTTTGCTGTGCCATGTGGGTCAGCGCCCAGGCCAAGGATCGAACTTGTGCTGCAGTGGCTGCCAGTATGTTTGTAGTGCTGTTGTTACAGGGCAGGGAGAGAGACACCCCCGAAACCGCAGACCTGGCCTGGTCTAAGTGGGTTCTGCCATCTGCCGCATCAATACAAAGCATTTAGGACCTTTTGTGGAAACCAGACTTCAACACAACTAGAAAAGACAAAGGATATATTTTCTAAGTCAAGCACCCAATGTTAACCAACCCCTCATGGGTACAAGTCCACCGAAAAGGGATTGGCCCAAAGCAAGTCTCGAAAACCTGCCACAAGTCTAGAACAGCTTTTGGCAGGGACCCACACATACGGGTCAGAAACAGCCAGACAGTTCTGGGAGGAGCCAAAATACCTTTCGGCAGGGACCTGTACAAAAGGGTCAGAAGCAGTCAGACGATTCTGAGAGGAACAGAACAAAATCAAAACCAAAATCAACACAGCCATCGTTAACCTCCCCACGGGTCTCTCACCCACGTCTATTTCAATCAGTCCAGGCCAGTGCAGCTTCTTTACAAGTCTCTCTGCTCCTTGGGCCTCTTCTGGCTTTCCATCCTTCTTCCGTCTCCTTCTGTTTTCTGTGTTCTGTTCTGTGTCTCCTCTCTGTGTGTCCTCTGTGTGTGTCTCTCTTCTCCAGCTTCTTATTTCCTGCTCAGTCGCACCCTACCTTGGGTGGGACAGGGAACCTGGGACACATGCTTTCTCCTGGGGACCACCCTGTTACAATCCCCCCTTTTAATTTTTATTCCACCATATCCATGGTGGCACAGATTTCAGGGTATAGTCTTAGAAGACAGTCTTTTCTCAGGGTTTCAGTCCATGAAATACACTGCTGAGGGGAGCAGCGGGGAGCCAGGAGAGGTCTGCTGCGCCATGTGGGTCAGCTCCCAGGTCGGGGATTGAACTTGTGCTGCAGTGGCTGCCAGTAGCTTGATAGAGCTGTGACTTACCCCTTGTGCCACCAGGGAGGCCCCCATTATAATTTTTTTTCAATTGTAACTCTGACATACAACACTTTCTTGGCTTCAAGTGTACAGCCTAATGATTTGATGCTTGTGAAATGCTCACATCTTTATCATCTTTATTCACACGTTTACAGCTTTTTACACATTTGGAAATCATATATCTGATGAAGTGTTAATATCTAGAGAATGAAAATGCTTACTACTCAATAACCCCAACCCCCCAATTCTTATCATTTCTTATCATGGATTTGCAGTCACTGTAGCTAGAATGACTTTTCGTTCATATTCTACCTGAAGTGTGTGGAACCTAAAATGTCGGTCTGAAGCAGCAAAAGGGAGAAAGACCTCAAGCGTGGGAACAGGGACAGGGGCTGGGAGCCTATGAGGGGCCAGGTGTGGACGGAGCCCTCTGCACACTGGGGGTTAACCATTTTATCACCTCTTCTGTGTCAATTACCGTTACATATGATGTGACCCAACCTTGCCACAATCTTTACTTTGAGATAAAGAAAAGGGAGATATGCAAAAAGGACAAATTAATTTGTCCAAATCAAATGCCTTTCCTAATTATTTCCTGTGACCTTGCAGGATGACTTGAAGTACCTGTAGGAGGAAAATGGTCAGACCAGATGGGCACACCCGTAAGCTTTCTCTGATGACTCCAGGTACTCACAATGGCGTTTGCCAAGTGAATGGTGATTCACATTTTAGTTTCACTTGGAGCTCCCTCTAAGTCTCCTTGGGGCAACAGTCTGCAAATACCTGTTTTTGATATGACTAACTACCCCCAAGGAGCACAGAGGACTTTTGTCAGAGATGGAACACATCAATTTTACAAGTTCTTGGAAATGCAGTTAGCAAGAAATTCAAGAGCTGCAAGTTGAAGATTAATTACAAGGACGGTGTAGGAGGAGAGAACAAAGGTTGTTTAAAGTTTAGTCCTAATATTTAGCCTAGGGAGGTTTCTATTACAAAATGGAGGTGATCCAGTTCAACCTGACCTCAAATCATGCCGGGCTAAGGTCCCACAATCTAGTCAGCACAGCATGGACAAGGGGGCCAGAATTTGCAGGGAGCTGGTATCAGAAGCCACTTGCTTAAGGACAGAGGCCTCTGATGGATGAAGTGAGAGAATCCATACATAAATAACACGAATTCAGAAATCCCAGGAGATGGGGTTGAGTCCAGATCAACCGTCCAATATGCTTGGAGCCCAGGTCAGCCCTTCACTCCTCGCAAATGCCATGACCTTTGACCCAGAAAACATAATATTCAAAGCAGAACTTACACAGGAGGAGGTAAAGGTCTCAGTTGAAGTGATAAGGAAGTAAAAAAAGCAAACTCACCTACCGCACTATCTGTTCAAATGGAAAGTTTGGACAGAGACCCCAGGCTGGTGATGGGTCCTGTGGAAAATGAAAAAAGAAGATGGAGATTCTATGCAAACAGTATAGGAAAAAGGAGATGGTAGAATAAACATTTTATCTGTCTGAAAGCTGCCACCATCCACACACACCACGGCAAAGACAGCCCACTTTTAGCGCACTCAAAGATCATTAATTGGTTGAAGTTCAAAGGGCATAGAGAAAGAGAAGAAAGGATTTCAAACCACAGACTCCCAATCAAACTGAAAAATTATCTACCTCCTGTAAGCAAACGCCCATCATGGGCGTTTTGCTTCTTTGGAAAGAGAATGGGTTTGGTGACAGTTATTTCGCAATTAAAATATCTTCATCTTTCAAACATAGTTTTAAGATAGGACTAGGTCCCAGTGTGTAGTCCTTGGTGATGGTAAAGTGAAATGCTGCTTCCCGTTACTCAGGTGCCATGCCTGGAAAGGTCAAAGACCATCTTCCGGGCCCTCGCACTGTTCCTGTCTTCTCTTGAAGCTCACTTTTGCCTTTCTTGCTCATACGGTTATAGAGCATCTAGCACAACTGAGATGTAAGAGGCAATACTTGTTCCAGAACAATGACCAGAAACCCATCAATGACGCATTCAGGTTGTTCTCTTTGTGTCAGCAAAAGAGTGTGGCTCTGGAGACCTCCCTTCTGCTCCAGGAGAGTTGAGCAGGTATATAATCAAATGCTGCTGGAAGTGGCAGAAGTGAGCACTGCCTGAAAAGTAACCTCAAATTCCATCAGTTTAGTTAGTATGTTCCGGAAGAAGAGAGGCAGGCATCTCTCACCGTTTTGGAAACAACGTGATGTTCCAACTGAATTCTCTCTCCTGGACATCCTAGAGCCAAGTTCTTCAGTCCCAGCTATAGTCATCTAGGGGCAAAGGAGGCAAGAAATGAAATCCATGGGTCCTCAGAGAGAGGTGGTGTGAGCAGGCAGGATAGACACCCATGCACATAGGTAGATGAGCTTAAAGATGAGAGAAAAGGAGTTATGATTATTTGATAATTTAATAATTATATGAATGCAGACATGTATTAATTCATTTAATAATTTTAGGAACTTCTTGTGTTAGGAATATTACTCCTATTTCACATATGAATAAATGCAAACATACAGTAATTTGATCCAAGTTATATACCTTGGAACTGATAAAAGTAGGCCAAACCCAGGTCCTTCTGCCTTCAAATCCTTCAAGATATGTTCTGTTCAATGTGTTGCCTCCTGGAACTGATGTTGCATCTGCTACAGAGGAGACAGTGAGCCTGGAAAGGGGATACCATGGGATGCTAAGGGGGTACCAGCGCCAAGTCACATCCCCACTGCTTTGGGGGAGACCTATGTTTATTCAAACACGAAACATTTGGCCTCATCACTTAATGTACATTGAAATACTAATTGAGCAGATAGCTTCTTGACTGAGAGTTTTAAATGAGTTGGGGGTTGGGATGAAAGGGTCCTTGGTTATTCCACTCTCTACACCAGCTGATCCAAAGTTCATTCTTTCTTTATTTTCCTTCATCAGAATATGTCTACCTCTACCTCTTTCAGTGAGAGGCCCTAGTAGTAGAAATCTATAACCTACTTTCTAATAGGACAATATAATTTTGGAAAATGCAGATGCTTTTCACAAATGACATACATGTTCTCAAACCTATATCCCCATCAGGGAACCGGGCCCCCTCCAGTGTGCATATCTGAGAAATGTTCAAGGTAACTTAATCATATAGCAATAACTACCTACCCACAGAGGGCTTACTTGTCAAGGTCCAAAGGCCTTCACCTGTTATAGTCTTGAGAAGAAGCATAATGAGAAATCTAGAAGCTTTCCTTTCCCAGTCTGACCCTCTTCCTCCTTGCTGATATTCCCAGGAAACTTTTGGAGCCAATGCCATAGTTTCTGGAGCAGTGCCGGGAAAGAGAGGAGAAACTCTACGTGGTGACAGAGACCGTGGAAGTCCTCAACAGTCCTGTGCTCCACCACGGCAGCAGTGTACAGCATAAGGGAACATTCTCTACCACTGGGATCCCTATGCCCAGGTACAGAGCTGGGCAGGTACAGGGCTGGGGATACCAAGAGCACAGCTAGTCCACTTCCCAGTTAGGACCTGGTTTGGAGGGGCAGGGGTTAGAGGGATCATCATTCCCACTTTCCAAATGCCTGGGAAAGCTGGCTAGGACCTGAGACTATTCTAAAATGAGCATTTATTGGGTGTTATATATGAAATTATTGGGCTTGATAAAAGACAAATATATTTAACTACGTGGTGTTACATTATGCTTTGGACAACAGCTGAATGCTAAAGGTATGGACTGCTGTACTCTGTACACATCCAGTTTTGTGGCTGGGAGAAATGAGGGCTCACTAAGCTTCAATCTATGATGGTTTAAGCACTTACCAGCTGTGATATCTTCAGCTGAAATGTTTTAAAGAGTGAGATTTAAATACTTCCAAGCATGTTTGATTTCTATAACTCATGCTCAATCAATATAATATTTTAAATTAATTTAAACACCACTTATCAAATATTTATTTAATATCAGCTATGCACCAGAAGACAGTATTATACTATAACATGTTTCTAGAAATATTACAGTTCATGTGAATTTGTTTTTATTAATCCTGGAGAAGGCCCAGACTTCACTCTAGGCCATTCGATTCCCATTCAATTCTAATCCAGTGGAAAAAGAAAAATAAAGCATACTCCAGTTTTTTGATGTTCAGCTTTGGACTTCTCCCTGCTTGGAGGGTGTACTGGTTTTGTGACTCAGGAAGGAAAACCTGGAGGTTTCATATGGGTGGTTGTTTAGATGTGTACCCAGGGCTGCAGTGCCAGGTGTTCGGTGAGGCAGAGAATTTTCTCTGTTATGAGATTTGATCTATTTCATGTCCAACATTCTAAGCATGTATTACTGTATTACCTGGTTTCTCTCCCAGGGTCAAGGCCAGGGAGAAGGTATCAACATAATGAGTGGACACTGACTATACCCCAGGGCATGGTGATGGCTTATCAGAGGAAGCAGCAGGTTATCAAGGAGAATGCTGGGGTGAGTAGAGAGTGAGGGAAGAGACAGGAGAGGGGGAGCTGCTTCTCTTGAGAAACAAAATCAACATGCACCCATGGTTTCTCTCTGCCACAAGAGAGGAGCAAGATCTCACTAAATGGGGAACATACAACCCACTATCCACAGTCACCTCCAGGGACGGCCCTACTAAAAAGTCGCTCTGGGGAGATGGAGACTGTCCCCTACATGGAAAGGGACAAGGGTGGGGGGGGGGGAATGGGCAAAGTAGGTGATAATCTGGACCACCTCTCTTAGCAGCTCACGTGGGGAACACCCAGTGTCCTTTTCAGTTTACCTATGGCCACACTTAAGATCCCTAAGATATCAGTGCAGTCACAGCCAAAGCCATAGACCAATGCCCTAATGTCAGTTTCAAGCACACACGCTTTGGATTCTGACTTAAATGGGTGAATCATTTGCATCTAACAGTCACTGCCTCCCTGTGAGGAATGGTGAGAGCTGTGGACAGTCAGCTCTGTCCCTGTCTCTCTGTTCCCAAATGTTGAGTCCCACCTATAGGGTCTTACTCCTCAGAGAGGATGGGATGCCCTCACTATACACACACACACACACACACACACACACACACACACACACTCATAATGCTCTCTATATTATCCCAGTGCAAAATCTGGTCAGGGGAGTATCTTTTTGTCAATAATCTCCTACTGGTGGCAAAAGACAGAAAGAGGCTAAACTCTCTAATCTGGTAGGACCCCTGGACTTCGTGCCTGCAAGAAAGACTTGCCCCACCCAAAGCAGCTCTCTCCTGAGAGGCAAGGTTGAGGATAAGATTCACACTTCTTGCTGAGGGCAAAAATGTCAATAGAGATCATGGGAAGGGATAAAGTGTCATTCTTTTGCAGAGATAAAGAGAGACCTATTCAAGAAATGATACTTTTATAAGTGTTGGATAATGTGATCTGAATCAGATTATTAGAGGTAAGGCTAATCTCACAGGCATGCCTATCCACTAGGCCTGAGTGTCACTGCCTGTTTACACACTTTAGGAGAAGGAAGAAAGGAAGAAATGACTGGTGCATTAGACACTGGACTCACACGAATCAATTTAACCCTTCTCACAAACCGGAGGGAAAAGAATGTAAAGAACAGATCAAGAATTTGCCGTAGATCCAAAACATGGCGGTGAACAGAAGCTAGGATTAGGCTCTCCCACAAAATATAGATTTATGGACAGAAAAATCCCTAATTTTGAGAGCCGATCTCAGGATAACTGAATGCCCTACACAATACAATCATCACTGTGGGTGCTTTAAACTTAAAGATAAACCAAAAAGTCGAAGTAAAAAGAAGAGAAAAGACACCGAACCCCACATGGAGGAACAAAAGAAAGGAGAGGCGGACAAACCAGCTTTACGGAGCACCAATGAATACAAGGTTAGAAACCGCGGTGGGGTCGGAGGGCTCTGGCCAACTAACGGGAGCGCGACCCCCACTCCCCTACCCCAGGAGCCCCCTCTCTTCCCTGCGTGGCAGCTCTGAAGTGCAGGAAAGCTCGAGGGTCACTGCTTTCCATCCCCCACCTGGGGCTAGATAACATCTTAGTAGGAAAGACAAACTGCCAGCACCTCGTGGGGTCCTAATCCTCACTGGTTGCTAGGTGATATATTGGCCTGAGAAACTGGTCTAGCCGGAAAAACTGCAGAGACCACCTCAAACAATCTCCTCCCTACTCTGTAACCTGACACCAAGAGCTGATGTTAGAGAACTCTACTTTTCTCTAACCTGACTGGAGGTAACCTGACCCGGGATACTGGCTCCTGCTGGAACTGTCTCCGACCACACCCTCCTCCACAAAGTGTCTACATCTTAGCACACAGGAGGTCTACAGAAAGGAAAATAGAGCTCCACTGCACCCCTTGCCATGGCCCCACACCCAACTTCTAGGAGGTTGCACAGTGGCTCCCCAGAACCTAGGTGGGCACCAACAGCTGCCCACAACCTCCACCCCTGCACCCCCTTGTGGAGAAGTGGGGCCCAAGCAGCAGAAAAGAAACTTAAGATCAGGAACTCTCGACCCCTCCCCACCAGACATAACTACAGGGGCAGGGATAACCCCCAGGCAAACACTGAGGGGAAGAAGAAAAATAAAAAGGGGGGCGGAGAGAGAAAGAAGAGAAAGACTACTAGCAACTATAAAATGACAGCAGCGACAGTAGGACAACAGCAACATCTGACACTGGAAAGTGGGGATGAACCCTAGCAGGGGGCCTACCCGGAAACTCCAAAACCTAAAAGCAAAAGGACTACAAAACTCTCCCCAAGCTTACATCTACCCAATACCTTTTTTATTTTTTTCTACTTTAATTTTTTTTTATTATTACTCTCTCTCTCTCTCTCTCTCTCTCTCTCTCTCTCTCTCTATATATATATATATATATATATATATATATATATATATATATATATATATATATATATATATGTTTTTAAAACTACATTCCACCACCCCTTTTTCTACCCTAATTCCACCCAGAACCAGAAACACATTGGAGACATGCCACAAAACACAGAAATTCAACAGAGAAAAAAGAAAATCCGGGAGATACCCAGCCACAGCCAAGGCAACTCAGACACTAGAAAACAACAAACACTCCTCAGCAAGTAGAACCAAGAACCATGCCTGTCGGCACCAACAGCACAGGAATGCAACGATCAGAGCAAAGCAGAAGGCCAACAAAAGGAAGAAAAAAAATTACAAATGGCCCTCAAAACAATACACCACAGAAAGAAAATCCCTCTTCAGAACCCAACAGTATGGACATAGAAGATTACATCTGCCTAACAGATAAAGAATTCAGAATTGCCATAATAAAAAAAAATAATAGAATTAAATGAAAAGAACAAAGAACTGAGGAATATAAATGAAGAACTGAAAAACGAGAATGAATCCATAAAGAAGAAAATGAAGGAAATGGAGGATTTACAAACATTAGTAGAGAGCCATAAAAGTAAAACACATGGAGGAAAGAATAAGCACTCTGCAAGATAAAGATACTGAAAGAACCAAGACAGAAAAGGAAAAAGAAAAACAAAGGAAGAAGAATGAGGAAAAGCTTCAGGAACTATCTGACACCATGAGAAAAGGAAACATCAGAATCATAGGAATCCCAGAAGGAGAGGAGAGAGACAAAGGAACAGAGAAACTTCT
>PVIJ01022128.1:0-16872 GCA_004024925.1 Scalopus aquaticus
GTGGTTCATTTCTTTGTTCTTCTGGGAGATAATTCCTCATGCTGTTTTCCCAACTAGAAATTTGCAGATTATTGTGTCAGACCCTGTTGTGCTTTAAGTAGAGGCACAGGAATGGGGAGGGGGCCTAGGGGGACACAGCACAGGAAGTAGGAGAGAAAGAGGAATGGAGCTTGACACAAGGAGGATGTTAGATATGGGGAACACAGTAGCAAGAAAGGGGGGCTTTAAAAGATGAACAAGGGGGCACATTTCTTAGGGAGACATGAGGGAAGATGTCCCGCTGCCCTCTAGCAAGCCCCAAATCGTGGGAGTCATGAGATTCAGAGTGTTTAAGACACTTTGCTCTAGTGCAGAACCAGAAAGACAGAGGTTGAGATACAGGGCACCAAACCCAGATGTCCTTGTCCGCCCCTGACAGAGTCCCCCCTGCATGTCTGATCCCCTGACTGCAATGGAAACAAAGGGTCCCTGTCACTCTGAGAGATTCATGAAGTGAAGAAAATGTCATGGTTGAAAAAGAGTCACAGGAGCTTGTTTTCTGTGACAAAGTTCTCTGAGTTTATTTTTGTGTTGATGTAACGCTGACTTACCGCTGTTTATGATTTGGATATACAGGTTCATGCCTCTTGAAGTGTATTTTGTGCTATCAAAACCTGCAGCCAACCACCTTTAATTCAAAAACAGAACTTAATCTTCAGTTGACTCAACAGGAAACCGCTGGGGTGGGCTCCTGAGTGGGGACTTCCCTGTTCTTTGCACATCATCTGAGTGAGGTCAGTGTCCCAGAATGCAGTATGTCGCTGTTTGCAAAGCTTTTGGACAAGTCCGACTTTAGGAATTTTGGGGGTGAAGGGGAAGCCCCACTAAAATCCAGCAAGGCAAAGTTGATCAAGAAATGAGCAACTGTGAACCCCTGTTCGGGCTTTTGCTTGTTCTTAGTGCTGAGTGGTGGTCACTAGTTGAAAGATACTCAGATTGTTACCAGTTCAGGGCTGCTGAATAAAGTTGCTATAAAAATTCATGTACAGGCTTTTGTGTAAATGGAGGTTTTCATTTCGCTTGCATAAATGCTATTGGGGTAGGGGTAGGATTGCTAGGGCATATGGTACTTTTATGTTCACCCTGGCAAATTACTAAAGTGTTTTCAAGTGACTATATCATTTCACATTTTCTGGAGAATTCTTTCCCTATTTCTTTCCTCATCTCTTCACCTCCACTTAGCTTGTTCTTTTATTTGCCACTCCCACGGCTATAGAACTGTAGCTCATTATATTTTTATTTGTTTTTCTTTAATGACTTGTTGAGCATTTTTTTTTTAGATTTATTTTATTTATATATACAAGCTGGGGTACAGGCCAGAGGCATAGGGTGGCAAGAGGGTTCACCAGAGACAGAGTGGGGAGCAGAACAGGCAGATCAGAAACACACTGCTGAGGGGAGCAGCGGGCGAGGCAGGAGAGGTCTGCCGCACCATGTGGGATGCTCCCCAGCCGGGCGTCGAACTCGCATCGCCGCTGCCGACAGCTCCACAGCGCAGCGCTCAACCACTGCGCCACCAGGGAGGCCCTCTAGACACACATTTTCTCCATGGAAGTTTTACAGATATTTCCACCCATTCTGCTTCCTTTTTATTTTCATAATTGTTATTTCTACTTTGCAGACATTTTCCAGTTTTCTACTTTCTTTTATTCCTTGTACTTTTGGTGTCATCTCCAAAAAAATCTTTGCGAAAACCTATGTCCAGGAGCTTTGCCCCTGTTTTCTTCTAGGAGTTTTAGTTTCAGGTCTCACATGTAAGTCTTTATCCATTTTGCGTTAATTATTGTGAGTTGTGTAAGATAAGGCTTGTTTTTTTTTTCTTCTCATGTGATTATCCAGTTTTCACACTGCTTATTAAAGAAATTGTCCTCCCCCATCACATCTTCTTGGCTCCCTTATCAAATATGAAATGACCTTTTATGAGTGTGTTTATTTCTGTATTCCTGGGTCTGTTCCATTGGTGGGCTATGTGTCTATTTTTAGATTGATGCCATACTATTTTGGTTGCTATAACTTTGTAACCAACTTTGTAACAAAGTTTGAAATTAGAGGGTATGAAGGTTCCAACTTTGTTATTTGTATATTGCTTTGTCTATTTGGGTCTTTTGTGGTTCTCTATGCATTTTAGGATAGTTTTTTCATTCTGTGAAAAATGTCATTGGTATTTTGATAGGGTTGCATTGAATCTATGGTTTCTGAAAAAAAGACATTGAACAATATTAATCCTTCCACTACATGAAACTCATGACATCTTTTCATCTATTCCTGCCTTTCTTAATTTCTTTCATCAATTTCTGTAGTTTTCATTTTACAGATATTTTACCACCTTGGTTAAATTTATTCCAAGGTGTTTTATATTCTTCATGCTATTTTAATTGGGATTATTTTCTTATTTCTTTTTGGTATTTTTGGCAAGCACAGAGTGGAGAGAGATCTGATTGTGGGAGTCCACAGAGAGCCACAGGACTGCAGAAGTCAGTCTGATGATGGGACAACCGGGTGCTGGGGCCTGTGGTGAGCAGATGCTCACTTTTCCCCTTTCTCTGGGGAATGTGTCCCTCTATTCTGGTTGCCCACTTTTGGGAGAAAGGTATTAGATACTGGGGTTCCCAGGACCCACCAGGAGCTTGGTGTTGCTGGAGCCACCTGGGGCTGCAGGTGCAGAGGAGAGACGGGGGCCATGTCCCAGGAGCCGGCAGGAAGCCCTGTGTGTCAGCTGCCTGGGGCCTCTGAGGCAGGTGGGCGCTGGGAGGTGTGGTGGGAGGGCCTGAGCAGTGGCACTCCTGAGGGTGTCTCCATGGGCAGACACTTGCTCAGGCTCATGGGTTTTTTTTTGAGGGGGTGAACTGATGTCACTTCTAGAAACACTTGTTTTTCTTTCCACTGTATTTGCCTTTGATTTCTTTTTCTTGCCTGATGGCTACTAACGGGCTACTCAGCAAAATATTTAAATGGATCAGGGAGAGCCCGCAGCCCTGCCTGCTGTCTGGTGTGTGGGGGACAGCATCGGCCTTTTCTGCCCCATGGCTTTATCAGTTGGAGGAAAGTCTTTCTGTTTCTGATTTTTGGGAATTGTTATGGATGGAGGTTAAATTTTCACAGGCTTTTTCTGCCATGATGGAGATAGCAGGTGCTTTCTCTTCTGCTGTTAATGGGATGAGTGATGTTGATTTATTTTCTAAGCTTCACTTAGAACTTCTATCCAGATTTCTTCATTCTGGAGGTAAATCTGGATTGTTTGTGTGTCTCCTTTTCATGCTGATTTCTACTCATTTAGTTTCTTGCTCTCTCTTAAACCCTTCTTCCAACCACTGGAAGAATTTCGTAGGGGGAAGCGGCGACAGGAGCAGCACAGGAGCAGTTCTCCATGGAGCTGGGCAGATGGGTATAAGGAGGATTCTGGAGCCCTCGGTGGCTCTTTACAGCTTTTAATTATCTTTTGTAGTTTGGCAACCAGGTACTGGCAGGCTGGGCGCGTGGTGGGGTGGGGGGGCAGGAATCTGGCAGGGCTCCCGGCCCCCAGTGAATCTTCACTCTCTCTGGGCTCTCTGGCATTCTCCTGGTCTCTTTACTGCTATGCTCAGTTCTCTTACTCCCTGCTGCTGCTGCTGCTTCTGCTTCCCCTCCTGCTTCTAAGCCCAGTGTCTGGCCCAGGCGCCCACTCACGCAGGCCACACCCCACCCCAGGTGCCGCCCTCAGGCAGGCGTGTAGGCCCGCAGGGGGCTATCATTGGTGGGAGGATGGAAAAAATGTGATGACTCTTTTATTTACCCTACAGGGGATTCAGTTGCTCTATCTCTGCGCTCTTAAGACCATGGCCATCATTTATGAACCAGCCCATGTGTGAGAGGAGCTGACAATGGGGCAACTGAGGCACAAGTGACCTTAGGGGACGCTTCTGTGATGAATTTAATTTTTTTTTTTTTTGGTAAAGCCTTCATGAGATTTAAATTATGACATTTGTCTTCTTTAGGTGAAAGATTTCTTCAAAGAAATCATATACCAAGATCTGATCTTAAAAGCAGTGGCAAGATTCATTGTGTCCTGTTCCTCCTTATTGCACGCCTAGTTATGGTGGTGGTGGCACTTTCTGCATCCTTGCAGGTAAGTTCCTTGTTCCGCAGGCTTTTTGATGTTCTCCACATACTTCTATTGTCAATTAATATTACTGCACGCCAGTATGTGGCAGGCACTGTTTGAAATGCTTGCGGTATCATGAGCAAAACGCAAAAATCCCTGCTCCCAAGGAAAAAAATCTCCCAGGAAGCTGCAGATAGGTGGGGATGGAACAGGTTGCCCTACAATATGGAAGTGGTAAGGTCAACCCCCTTAAGATGGTCATTCAGGGAACTTTTCAAAGAGATGACGTTACTCCCTGGGGAGAGCACTCCAGGCAGAGAGAACAAGGAGAAAAATCCCTCAGGGGGATTATCTGTGAGTTTGAAGAACAGCAAAGAGGCCTCAGGTGCAAATGCAGTGTGAGGACAGGGAAGAGCAGTCCCGTGGGACCAGGGGCTGTAGAGCTTTGGAAGACACCTGAAGGCTGAGCGTTTGCCTTGAGTCCAGCGGGGAAGGTGAGGAGGCGGGAAGCCCGCTCAGACCGTCACTGTAGAACACTCATTCTGCCGGCCCTGCTGAGAACAGGGTGTTAGAGGACAGGGTAGAATAGGGGAGACCTTCCCCATCCTCTGGGTAAGAGATGCCGTCAGCTCGGACCTGACGTTGACAGTGGCCGTGGGACAGGGTGTCAGGTTCTGGGTGTTGTGAAAGTTGAGTCAGCAGTTTTCCATATTAGATTGAATATGAAGTTTTAAGAGGAGAAAAGTTAAAGATCACCTCTAAAAGTTTTCTCCTGAGGCATGGAAAGAATGTAGATGCCAGTTCTTGCAAAAGAAAGACTGTGGATATAGGAGTTTTACCTGTGATATCCTGACATGTCCCAAGCAGGTTTGCGGCGTAGTAAAATCTATTCAGGTAAGAAGTGTCCAGACCTCGAAGGGCTAATGTGAGGGAACAGGTGGAAAAGCAGAATCTGCGTGATCAGGGAGATGGACTAGGATTTGCCTTTTGGAGAAATGAGGTTAGATTCGTTCATATAAAACATGGCTGTAGAACCTGATTTGCTTGAAACAATTAGTTCCCAGGAACCCCTCAGAAGTAAGGTGTTCAGGCACCCCACTTGGAGACTACTGGTCTGATGACTGTTGCACTTAGGATAAGGGGCTTACTGACGAGTTGGGACAGTAACAATTGAAAGCCCACAATTCAGAAGTGACCTGAGGATGACAAGTGGAACCATAGACAAATAGGATGAGAATCTTCATTAATTACTAATTTATGTTACATCCAAGTTTTAACAAGAAAGGAAATGCCAGTCCCTGATCACACTGAGTGTGCAGCCTGCCCCGAAGGTTGGATTGGATTTGGAAGCAAGTGTTATTATTTTTCAGACGACACAAGAAATTGGACTTTCAGCCAGTCCTTCTGTGATGCAGAAAAGGCCAGTCTTGTTCAGATTGAAACCCTGAGGGAAATGGTAAGGGTCGTTTTTGGAGCATTTTCTCTGCTGGACCCCCAGCTCCTGGGAGGGGTGGCTGCGGGGGTGAGGACTGAAGAACGAAGAATCCTGTGCCAGGTGGACTTGAAAGTATAAGTTGTGTGCTGTGCCTGGCACGGTGGGCCTCGGCCTAGAGCCCTGTGAGATATTTTAGATCCATCCTTTCATGGACTCCACATCAGAACCTGCAAGATTAGACACATTGTCACCATTGTACAGAGAAGCCTGGTTATCACAGTGACAGCACCCATACACTGCTAGAAGACCAGTCATTACTCGGTCTTTCCCAGCCCACAGGGGTGGATGGTGACTTTAAAGATATTTGGGTCAGAGATAGAGAAGGAGTTTGGGGGCTGAGAACTAGGGACCAGGCTAACTCCAAAGTCTTAACTTCTCCAGTATCCCCTGCTGCCACCCAAAAAGAGAAGGCTGTAGGGGAGAGAGACCAAAGTTTAAGAGGAGAGAGACATGTCTTTCACTTTCTGCGTTTATTATAATAGAATTTCCTGAAAAGATACAAAGGCCCTTTTGACCACTGGATTGGCCTTAGGAGAGAGTCGTCAGATCACAGGTGAACGTGGACAGACGACGCTGGATATATCTCGTATGTTTGGGGACTTGTATTTCTACTGTGTTCACGTGCGGTTGCATGTGTGAAGTGTGTCTATGAGAGAGTAAACCTAGCATCATGGAAAACTCACCTATCTAGCAGGATCAGAGATATACATCATTTTTATGTACTTCCCTGTATTAGCTGTGGCTTTGGAAATCTTTACTTATTGTGATTTTCATAGAAATCTTTAATATGATGATGACTTTGCACAGGATTCTTATACTTTAGCCAAGGATTTAAAAGGTTCTCTGCTGGAATCTTTAGAAGGTAGAATGAACAGCTGAGGATCTCAGGGCTTCTATTCCTAGAAAGCCACAAAGAAGAGTTGCCACAAATTTCCTAAGCCCACTATTCATCCCCACTGTTGCCCTGATCACAAAAAGAGAGTCTTCAGGGAAACTGAAGACCTGGGAATTTGGAATATTTCCTAAAATTTTATCAGTGAAAAGAACTAGGAAACAGTTTCCCGAATTATGAACATTTCAGTGGAGAATTTTTACATTTCAGTGCAGCATATAAAACGAATCACTTCCATCAATCAAAGCGGTGCCATCTTAAGAACTGACTAGTAAAACTTGCAAGCTGACCATAGACTGAGGCCTACAACAGGGGAGGGGAATAAGGGCGGTTAAACAGGAGAGGGAGGACCACAAGGAACTGTGGGGAGGGTTCACAGGTGCTGTGGGTGGCTGGAGAACTATTGGGACTCACCCGAGGGGAGAAATCAATTACTGTACAAAAACGAACAAAGTAAGAAAAAACAAACAGCAAGTAAAAATTGACAAGTAAGTAAATATTGTTATTTTCACACTTTTCAATCAGGAGATGATTGAAAATAATATTCATTAAAGGCTACTGATGGTAACAGGTCATTTGCTGCAACAAGAAGCAAACATCTTACCAGCATCATACCTGGCCTTGGTGCAGATACCTGGTAGACTTGCTAGCCATCTCGGACCTTGGCAATGTGAATTGAACTAGGTCCAGAAATGGTGCTTTCACTAAACCTGAGTTTGGGGTTATAAGCAGAGGAATGAATGTAGATGTTCAACATATGGATGTCTAGATGTCTTTTGGGTTTTAGGTTTGTCATCAGAAAATGGGGAGTGCGCCTACCAGATTGACAATGGGGTGAGCAGTGGCAGGTCTACACGGATAGGAAATGGATTTGTAGTAAGCTAAATAATTATGCCGAAAAGTGCCAAGGTAGTTTAAACTCTTCATAGGGAATTTCCCAACCATCTATGAGAAACTGCACTGTGTTTTGTTTTCTACAGTTGGACCTACATTGCTTTGTCTATCAAAACTCCTATGAATAGACATCCCTAATACTCATTGGCAGGCATTTTAATTTGCTATTCACAGTTGCTGAGCCATTTGTTTATTCTACAAAAAATACTGCCACTATTCATCCTAATATGTGTTAGCAACCAACATAAAGTGGTTTAGTACAGGGATTTGGTAGAACATGATTCTAACTTAAGTAGGTATTTTGGAATGAATTGATACTGATATTTTGAAACCAGAATATAATTAATACCTATGAATTTTAAGCTCATATATCCAGATGTAAAACCTTCCCTCTATAAACAGTGTGATCGTTGCACATGGAACCATCAAAATGACCGTGCTAGCTGAAGCCATGCAAAGTCATTTTAATATCCAAAGAGAAAAATTACAATTTCCTGTGACCTTTGAATAGATTAAAAATTCTCTTACTGTCACAAATATATAGTGAAATTTTAAAGTACTGAAAATATTTTTTACTCTTTTAAAAAAGCAGAAACACTTTAATTCTGAGTTTGTTTTAAATTACAATGTGCTAAATAACTATGATACCTAGTAACAGCATTCTTTACTTTATCCTTTATGAAATTTAAAATTCTTCTTTTATCCCAGATTAAATCTCAGATACTTACTTGAGCACTTTTAGCATTCAATATTCAATCAGAATTCTATACATTGAGGAGCAAAATGTCTTAAATTTCTATAGTTTCAACTACACTGTACTGATAAGTCTCAAAAAGGATGAAATAGCAATTTACAATGCAGTATTTCCTCTTCTGTAATTTCATTTCTCCCACTTAATTGGCACATTACTCCGTAATTGTAATTATAAAATTTTATTATACTGTAGATTTATTATATATAGTTCACATTTTGCATATATATATATATATATAATTGCCTTTTTACTTATTTTTTATTTACATATTTGCATTATAGCATAGTCCCTCTAAAATTCGCACCACCAATTCACTCTCCTACACTGCTGGTAGGAATGCAAACTGGTCCAACCACTTTAGAAAGCTGTGTGGAGGTCCCTCAAACCACATTGTATATATTTTACTGTATATAACCAATATATTGTATGTTTTTAAAATGCAGGAAGTAGATCTTTTTCTTGGTGAGTAATAAATCACCTTTTTTAACCCTCATAATAGCTTTTGCCTTACAATCCGTTTTATCTTGGCCTTTGTAAGAGGCAGGGACTGTGTCAAGTTCCCTGCTGTTTCCTGGGAGACCAGCACAGGTCTCAAAGACTGTGCTCAGAACATGCCCGAGGATGTGCCTCCATCTTGAGATTCTGCTCTGTTTGCTTAGTTCCTGCTCACTGTCTCACAGGAAGTTAAGTTTTGCAGAAATACAATTAAAAACAAAGTTTATTTCCTGTGTGACTTAACTCACAAATAAAGTTAAAGTCAACCATCAAGGAGGCCCTAGTGTTCTTCCATGAACAGATTCTAAGTCCTATGCCTAAACACCGATTCCATTTCTTCCCAGCTATGACCTTGATAATGTCAACTAAAACCAACAGTTAAAAGGGTTCGCCTCTTCCTGGTCTCAACTAAGGGGCGAAGGCTGGAACTGGACTGGTCTTGGGAAGAAGCTGCATCAGGGACAACCGAAGAAGTTGTCTCTGGGCAAATCAGTCATTTCAAAGAGAAATAGATCTCAAGGTGTGTGGCATTGTTAAAATCCCAGTTTCCAGAAGTGTAGGTTCTAAATGGATGGGGTAAATTTTAACAAACTTCCTTGTTTCCTTTAATGAGTACATAGATACATTAGCCAGACACCTGCCCAGCTGCTCTGTAGAAATCACTGAAAATGTAAATTGTCTTTCCTGTAGACTGTATAGAATTCTAATGGTGAGACTCAGAATCGGGCAGCTTTCCCAGTTCTATCTGGAGCCTGTTCCCAGCTCCCAGGCCTCAGTCTTGATTGTTTAATCAGCTCATCTAATTCCTGTCTGCCTCAATTTGTAGAAGTCAACCACAATTGATACAGAAGGTTTCCCCTTCTTTTTTTTTTTTTTTTTAAGATTTATTTATACGAGCTGGGGTACAGGCCAGAGGCGTGGGACGGCGAGAGGGTTCACCAGAGACAGAGCGGGGAGCAGAACAGGCAGATCAGAAACACACTGCTGAGGGGAGCAGCGGGAGAGGCAGGAGGGGTCTGCCGCGCCATGTGGGATTCTCCCCGGCCTACGGGGGAACTCGTGCGGCTGCTGCTGACAGCACAGCGCTTAACCGCTGCGCCACCGGGCTGCCGGGTTTCCCCTTCTTAAACCACGTCTGTGGTCCTGGGCAAAGAGGGGCAATTGCAGGGCTCAGAGTCTTTTCAGAGTGTGGCAGAGCTGTCTCTTCAAAGCAGATGCGTCCCCCATGACGCAGGGTTTGGGCCGCTGTGTGGAGCTACAGAGATCAGGGAAGCGGAGGGCGCGAGGCCGGAAGCGGAAGCGCGAGTCGAGTCGGGAGGCGGGACGCGGGACGCGGGAGGCGGAAGTTAAAGGCAGTGGTGGGGCAACACGTGTGGAAGACCCGTGGGATTGCTTGAAATTGCATCGCAAGGTGAGGAGATTTGGAGGGGACAGTTGGATGAGAGACGTGAGGAGGCTGGCCATGCAGCCATTGGTTTCTTTGTGCTCTGATTTCTGTGTGTGTGTCACACTTCCTGGGTTCCTTGCCCCACCCCCACCCCCGGAAGGTGCCTCAGCCCCTCAGACTCAGCTCCATCTTGAGGCTTTACTCGCGGGTAGGTTTGGGTGTTTTATGGGGGGAACTGTGTCCTTTCTCTTCCCTCTTTCTGCACAGTTAGCCTAGTAAAGCTCGTGCACACTCAGAGCGTGCTTTGTCTTTATCTGGCTCATGGCAGATCCCCTTTAGCGTGTACAGGTGTGGGGGTCCCGGGTCCCCCAGTTGGCCACTAACAAGATGCTGCTGCCTTCACTGTGTCATGTTCAGCGTTTTATATATGTATTTTCTTTATTTTCTTTTTCCCTTTTTAGTTGATTCAGACAGTAGCATAAATCCCAGTCCCTGTTAATCCATTTTGACAGGGGATATAAGTCTGGAGTTGATAATTCTAAGTTAAAAACACTTTGCATTTAAAAATTCTGAATCACTTTACAGTTTCACCTACTTTGTTCACTGTCATGAGCCATCGGACAAGATGGCCGCAGCGGACTCGCGGGCGGAGGCAGCTTACAGTCTGCCTGACTTCATATCCGGTTCCTTCTCTTATGCTGGAGTGTTCTTTCTCTCAAGGTAGATCCTTGTTTCTTGCTTTTTGTTGAGGTTCAGGAAATATTAATGGTCTGAGGTTTTTTTGCAACCCCTTTGATATTTTTCCTGTACCTCCGAAAGGCTGTTACTCTGAAGGGGGAAGTGCAGACAGGAAATGAAGGGTCTCACGCCTGCATCCGGAGACTTACAAAACGTAAGGGGCGGTTTCCATGGAAGCCCTGTGAGTCAGCTGCGGGGCCTCTGAGGCAGGTGGGCGCTGGGAGGTGTGGTGGGAGGGCCTGAGCAGTGGCGCTCCTGAGGCTGTCCATGGGCAGACACTTGCTCTGGCTCATGGGTTTTTTGTTTTTTTTTTGTGGGGGGAAACTGATGTTACTTCAAGAAACACCTATTTTTCCTCTCCACTCTATTTGCCTTTGATTTCTTTTTCTTGCCTGATGGCTACTAACGGGCTACTCAGCAAGATGTTTAAATGGATGAGGGAGAGCCCGCAGCCCTGCCTGGTGTCTGGTGTTGGGGGACAGCATCGGCCTTTTCTGCCCATGGCTTTATGAGGTGGAGGAAAGCCTTTCTGTTCCTCATTTTTGGGAATTGTTACGGATGGAGGTTAAATTTTCACAGGCTGTTTCTGCCATGATGGAGATAGCAGGTGCTTTCTCTTCTGCTGTTAATAGGATGAGTGACGTTGGTTTATTTTCTAAGCTTCACTTAGAACTTCTATCCAGATTTCTATGAACTTTCTATCCAGATTCATTCTGGAGGTAAATCTGGATTGTTTGTGTGTCTCCTTTTCATGCTGATTTCTACTCATGTTGTTTCTTGCTCTCTCTCAAACCCTCTTCCAACCACTGCAAGAATTTCGTAGGGGGAAGCGGCGACAGGAGCAGCACAGGGGCAGTTCCCCATGGAGCTGGGCAGACGGGTATAAGGAGGATTCTGGAGCCCTCGGTGGCTTTTTAAGGCTTTAATATCTTTTGTGGTTTGGCAACCAGGTACTGGCAGGCTGGGGGCTGGGGCGCAGGGAGCTGGCAGCCTCCCAGCCCTGGCAAATCTGGCTCCCAGCTTTCTCGTGGTCTGTCTGCTGCTATGCTCAGTTCTCTTGCTCCCTGCTGCTGCTGCTGCTGCTGCTTCCCCTCCTGCTTCTAAGCCCAGTGTCTGGCCCAGGTGCCCACTCACGCAGGCCCACACCCCACCCCAGGTGCTGCCATCAGGCAGGCCTGTAAGCCCACAGGGGGCTATCATTGGTGGGAGGATGTAAAAAACCTGATGACTCTATAATTTACCCTACAGGGAAATGATTCAGTTGTTCTATCTCTGACAATAGGGCAATTGAGGTGCAATTGACTTTAGGGGATGCTTCTGTGATAAATTTATTTTTTTTGTAAGGCCTTCATGAGATTGAAGTTAGGACATTTGTCTTCTATAGGTGAAAGTTAGCGCCAAAGCAAGCATCTCACAGGATCTGATCATATAAAGAGTGTCAAGATTCGTTGCCTCCTGAACACTACTATTGCATTTCTAGTTATGGTGGTGGCGGTACTTTCTGCTCTCCTTGTAGGTAAGTTCCTTGTTCCCCAGGCTTTATGATGTTCTCCACATACTTCTATTGTCAATAAATATTATTGCACGCCCTTATGTGCCAGGCACCGTTTGAAGTGCTTGAGGTATTAGTGAACAAAATGCAAAGATCCCTGCTCCCAAGGAAAAAAAATCTCCCAGGAAGCTTCAGATACGGTAATAAACTAAGGTAGGGATGAAACTGGTTGCCCTACAATATGGAAGTGGTAAGGTCAACCCTTTAAGATGGTCTTTCAGGGAACTTTTGAAAGAGATGAAGTCACCATATACTCCCTGGGGAGAGCACTCCAGGCAGAGAGAACAGAGGAGAAAAATCCCTCAGGGGGAATGTCTGTGAGATTGAAGAACAGCAAAGGGGCCTCAGGTGCAAATGCAGTGTGAGGACAGGGAAGAGCAGTCCCATGGGACCAGGGGCTGTAGAGCTTTGTAGGACACTGGAAGGCTGAGCATTTGCCTTGAGTCCAGTGGGGAAGGTGAGGAGGAGGGAAGCCCCGCTCAGACCGTCACTGTAGAACACTCATTCTGCCGGCCCTGCTGAGAACAGGGTGTTAGAGGACAGGGTAGAATAGGGGAGACCTTCCCCATCCTCTGGGTAAGAGATGCCGTCAGCTCGGACCTGACGTTGACAGTGGCCGTGGGACAGAGTGTCAGGTTCTGGGTATTGTGAAAGTTGAGTCAGCAGTATTCCGTATGAGATTGCATATGAAGTTTTAGAGGAGAAAAAGTTAAAGATGACTTCTTCAGATTGCTCCTCAGCCATGGAAAGAATGTAGATGCCAGCCCTGGCAAAAAAAAGGCTGTGGGTATGGGAGTTTCATCTGTGAAGCTATTTCCTGACATGTCCCTATTAAGTTTGCAATATAGTAAAATCGATCGCAGGTAAGAAGTGTCCAGAGGTTGAAGAACTGATGTTAAGGACGAGGTGGAAAAGTAGAATCTGCATGATCAGGGAGCGGGTACTAGGATTTACCTCTTGGCGAAATGAGGTTGGATTACATTCATAAAAAGCATGGCAGTAGAACCTGATTTTCTTGAAACAATTAGTGCCCAGGCGCCTCTCAGGAAGTGAGGTGCACAGACACCCCCTTGGAGACAACTGGATTGAAACCTATTGTACTTAGGATAAGGGGCTTACTGACAAGTTGGGAAGTGATGATTGAACGCCCACACTTCAGAAGTGACCTGAGGATGAGAAGTGGAACCAAAGACCAAAAGAATGAGAACATTTCTTAATTACTAATTTGTTACAGCCCAAGTTTCAGCAAGAGAAGAAATGCGCGTCGTTCAGTATGCAGCCTGCCCTGAAGGTTGGATTGGATTTGGAAGCAAGTGTTTTTATTTTTCGGACGACACAAGAAATTGGACTTTCAGCCAGTCCTTCTGTGCTGCAGAAAAGGCCAGTCTTGTTCAGATTGAAACCCAGACGGAAATGGTAAGGGTCGTTTTTGGAGCCTGTTCTCTGTTGGATCCCCAGCTCCTGGGAGGGGCAGGCTGCAGGGGGTGAGGGCTGAAGGAGAAGGAAGAATCCTGTGCCAGGTGGACTTGAAAGTATGGGTTGTGTGCTGTGCCTGGCATTGTGGGCCTCTGCCTGGAGCCCTGTGAGATGTTTTAGATCCACCCTTTCATGGACTCCGCATCATGAACCTCCAAGATTAGACACGTTGTCACCATTGTCCAGAGAAGCCTGGTTATCACAGTGACCACACCCGTACTCTGCTAGAACAGCAGTCACTACCTGGGTCTTTCCCAGCCCACAGGGATGGATGGTGACTTTAAAGATCTTTGGGTCAGAGAGAAGGAGTTTGGGGGCTGAGAACTAGGGACTAGTCTAACTCCAAAGTCTTAACTGCTCCATTATACCAAGCTGCCATCCAATAAGAGAAGGTTATAGGGGAGAGAGACCAAAGTGTAAGAGGAGAGAAGCATGTCTTTCACTTTCTGTGTTTTTTTATAATAGAATTTCCTGAAAAGAATCAAAGGCCCTGATGACCACTGGATAGGCTTTAGGAGAGAGTCGTCAGATCACAGCTGGAAGTGGACAGGCAACACTGGATACCCTATCTCGTATGTTTGGGGACTTGACTTCCTACAGTGTTCATGTGTGGTTGTGTATGTGAATTGTGACTATGAGAGAGTAAAACTCACTGCACTAGGAGGGTCAGAGATACACATCACTTTTATGCCCTTTCATTTATTAGCTGGGCTTTGAAAAACCCTAATTATTGTGATTTTCATTGAAATCTTTAATGTGATGATGACTTTGAACATGATTCTTATACTTTAGCCAAGAATTTAAAGGTTTCTCTGCTGGAATCTTTAGAATGCAGAAAGAATAGCTGAGGCACAGCAGGGCTTCTAAATTCCTAGAAAGCCACAAAGAATAGTTCCCACAAATTTCCTAAGCCCACTAGTCATTCCCACTGTTGCATCAATTACAAAAGAAAAGTATTCAGGGAAACTGAAGTTTGGGAATTTGGGAATATTCCCTAAAGTTTTGTCAGTGAAAAAAAGTAGGGAACAGTTCTTTTAATTGTGAATATTTCAGTGGAAGGTTTTTACATTTCAGTGGAGCAGATAAAATAAATCACTTCCATCAGTTAAAGCTATGCCATCTTAAGACTTGACTAGTAAAATGAGCAGCTGAGCATAGATCTGAGGCCTACAGCAGGGGAGGGAGAGGAAGGGAATCAAAACAGAGCAGAGAAGAGCACAGGGGACTGTGGTGATGGTTCTGGAGTGCTATGGTCGGAGGAGAACTATGGGGTCTCACCTGAGAGGAATCAATTATTGTACAAAAATGAACAACAATATAAGAAAAAGCACACAGCAACATAGAATTGACTGGCAAGTAAATATTGTCATTTTCACACCTTTATGAACAGTTCAAGAGAAAATTGAAAACAATATTCACTAAGGCTACTGATGGCAACAGGTCATCAGCTGCACCAGCAGCCTCATGAACTACCTTAGCTGCATCGTACCTGGGCTTGGTGCAGGTGCATGAAGACTCGATAGTCATCACGGACCTTGGCAATGTCAAGTGAACTAAATCCAGAAATGGTGCTTTCACTAAACCTGGGGTTGGGGTCATAAGCAGAGGAAGGAATGGAGATGTTCCACATATGGGTGTCTAACGATGATGTTTTGGGTTTCAGGTTTATCAACAGAGGAAACGGGGAGTGCCCCTACCTGAATGACAATGGGGTGAGCAGTGGCAGGATCTACACGAAGAGGAAATGGATTTGTAGTAAGCCAGCTCATTACGCTGACAAATGCGAAAGTAGTTTAAATTCTTCAGGGGGAATTTCCCAACCGTTTATGGGAAACTACATTTTGTTTGGTTTTATACAGTTTCTCCTATATTTCTTATTCTATCAAAGCTATTGCTAATCGGCATCCACAATACTCATAGAGAGATATTATAATTTGCTGTATACAGTTGCTGAGCTATAGATTATTCTACCAAAAACGAGACTTTGACGCATCTCAGACTGACTGTCTTTCTTTACGCGCTTGGTCTCCTGCCCCTTTTGCCCCCTTGGTTCTTTCAGGAGGTGCCCCCTCGAACTCCTCTAAATAACCTGACCTGCTGGACGGGTCACAAAATTATTACCATTATTCACTAAACTATGTGTTAGCAACCAGTATGCAAGCAACCATAAAGTTGCATAATACAGGGATTTGGTAGAACATGATTCTAACTTAAGTAGGTATTTGATATGGTTTTATACTGATATTTTCAAACCAGAATGTATTTAACTAATTAATAATTAATATAATTAATACTATGAATTCTACCTCATGTAGCAAGATGTAAAACTTTCATATATAAACAGTCTGATCTTTGCACACGTAGAACCATCAAAATGACCGTGCTAGCTGAAGACATGCAAAATCATTTCAGTATCCAATGAGAAAAATTACAATTGACCTGTGACCGCACTTTATCATTCTATATTCAATCAAATTCTATACATTGAAAAACAAAATGTCTTAAATTTCTATAGATTTAGCTACACTGTACTGCGGAGTCTCAAAAAGGATGATATAGCAATTTACAGTGCAGTTTAGGGTCTTGCCTGATCACGGTAGGTGTCCTGTACAAAAAACATTTACTCCCCCTCCCCTTACATTCCCCTGCCTGCTTCTGGGAATCAGCATAAGATGACTCCTGTGATTAACCACTTCAGGGAGCTGGAATAAGATGGTTCCTTTGATCAGATTCTGGTTTCCAGGCAAAAAGGACATTACGCTATTGCCTTTTAGGCTCCAGGCTCAGGGCAAAGGTTAATCATTATGTTTATACCTCATATCTCAGAAAAATCACCTTAAGCAAAAAAATATTTTCCCCGGAAACCTCCTGATTGTAATCAAAATGTAATCAATCATGTGCTTAACAAAAATATGTATCCTGTTATTTTTACCTCACTTTTGTAGTCAATCATTATCTTTAGAAACTATGCCTGCTAGCCAATTTTATGGTATAAAAAACCCCACTGTTGGGGCAATAAACGGAGCAGCCTGATCACTACTCGGTGTGCGTGCTGTCTCTCATTCCCCT
>PVIJ01022129.1:0-16870 GCA_004024925.1 Scalopus aquaticus
GGCGCCCGCGTCCGCGTCGGTGGCGCTGACGCTGCCGATGTGCAGCGCGGGGCTGTTGTTCTCGCGCACCAGCAGCGTGTAGGCGCTTTGGCTGAAGGCGGGGGCGTTGTCGTTGACGTCGGACACGCGCACGGTTATGTTGTGCTGGGTCTTCAGCCTGGGGGTCCCCAAGTCCGTGACCGTGATCGTGATGTTGTACGCGGGTCTCAGCTCTCTGTCCAGCGGTCTCTCTGTTTCCAGAGTGTAGTAATTATCTACAGATTGCTTCAGGATGAAGGGGAGATCATCTTGGATGGAGCACAACAACTTTGCATTGTTCCCTGAGTCTCTGTCTCTAATCCTAAAAACAGCTACTACAGTCTTCGGAGAATTTTCTGAAATTGGGCTAGTAAGTGATGACAGGAGCAGTTCTGGTGGATTATCATTAATATCTGTTACTTGAACCACCACAGTACATTTTCCAGAAAGTCCTCCACCATCTTTTGCCTGTACAGTTAAAGTATAGTTTTGTACTGCCTCATAGTTCAATTCCGCTTTGAGATGAATTGTGCCATATATTGGATCAATTTGAAATGTTTTGAGAATTTTTTCAGTGGCATAAAAAAATGCATAAACTATTTCCCCATTACTCCCAGCATCTAAATCTGTAGCTGACACGGTGACAACTAGTGAGCCAACCGGGCTATTCTCAGGCACCTGCACCTTGTAGAGCAACTGTACAAATTCAGGGATGTTGTCATTTGTGTCCACAACCACAATGCGTACCAGGGCGGTCCCGGATCTAGGCGGAGAGTCGCCATCCAAGGCTGTGAGGGTTAAACTGAGCTCAGGCACCTCTTCTCGGTCCAGATCTCTATCCAGTACCAACTCAGGGTAGATCGTCCCCTCGCCACTGTCATGGACATTGATATGGAAATAGGCATTGGGGCTGATTGTGTAGTTTCTCAGGTTGTAGAGCCCAACATCTGCATCTTGTGCACTCTCTAAGAGAAATGCTGCTCCTGGAATGGTACTTTCTAATATTTTCAAGGGAATCTCTCTGTCTAGAAATACTGGAGAATGATCGTTGATGTCGCTGACCCACAATTCAGCTCGGAAAATCTGGAAAGGCTTTTCCAGTAACAACTGGAAAGGCAGCACACAGGGCTCTGTGGGGCCGCACAGCTCCTCTCGGTCTAATTTCTCATTTAGCAGTAAATCACCAGTAAGAGGATTGAGTAGTAAAAACAGTATGTTCTGATCTGAAACGATTCTAGCTCTCCGGGCTGACAGTTCCCCCACCCCTAACCCCAGGTCTTTTGCTAGGTTGGCCAGAAAGGTGCCTCTCTCGGTTTCCTCAGCCACAAAATACCGAAGCGGTTCCGCGCCAGCCCAAGACACTCCCAGAAATACACAAAGAAATAGGACTTGCCTTTTCTGCCCAGCACGCTCCACACTAGCCTCCATTCTTCTTCAATCAGGTTTTCAAAAACACTGGTCCTCAAGCAGTTCTCAGAAATGGCAACCGAGTCCTTAGAAATGAGCTTATAATAGCAATGCTTGTGGGGAGGGATCCCCACAACTCCTGTCAGCACGGTTTCCTTTACTCTTCTTGTCTTGTCCGCTTTCCTTTTAATGCCGGAATCTGCAACATCCTTTGTGAGAATTTCCCCCCATCTTTTTAGCCAGCAGCGCCACCTTGCGTTTTGTGAATGTTATTCCCGTTTTTAAGAATGGAACAGAAAAGATGGCGGGTTGAAGGTACTGCAATAGAAGTGACGTTTTTAGCCCAGTGTTTTGCTGTTTCATGTTTCCACTCAAATCTTCACAGTGATGCTAGTAAGTGTTTTATAGTTTTCCCCTCTGATATTTTGAATTCATAGAAAATCAAATCTGTTGTTTATCTTAATCTGGAGCATGAAATTAAAGAGCAAATCTTAAGGAAACCTGTTTTTAAAATCGATAGTAAAGAATATGTAAGAAAATGAAGCCTCCATCAAAAAGCCAACAAATATTAGAGAAGGAGCCTTTATTTATTTATAAGCTGCTTTAACAAGAATGCTTTCATATGGAGGAGTAACTGGCCTTTTTTACATTTTTCTCTTAATTTGTGAATTAAGTAATCCCTCCATTTCAAGGTCTTTATCCAAATTTTCTGGAGCACTTTCTGTACCTCAGTGTCCACACTTCACTCTCATTAGGTATTAGGTATAAATTATTATTTACATATGATTTCTATGACTACTATCTCCAAGAATATGCATTACACACTCTTAGAATTAATAGTAGTAAGCAGGTCATCCTTACCTTAGTGGAAGTGCTCCTAGTGTTTCTTTAACTGTGATAGTTGATCTTGATTTGGGGTAAATATTCCTTTTGAATCAAGAAAATTTTCTTTATTCATTCATTTTTTTATATAATATATATATTTATTGTTATTTGTGTCTTTTACATATTCATTCATATTTTTAAAGTCATTTTGACATCTGTTAAAGCTGTACTTTTTCCTGTAACATTTTCTCAAGTTCTTGATATTAAATGCCATTTAACCATGATGTGTAATTATTATTTTATTGCACATATAGATTTGATGTGTCAATAAGCTTTTAGGATCTTCCTGGTCCACACTGCTCTGTCTCTGTGTGTTGTATACATTTAATTTCTCTGGGTTTTGGTATGAACTTACCATGCCTTCATAGACTGGATTAGCAAGCTTTCCAAGTACTTTCATGTAGCAGAATAGTTTTCATAATTATACAATCATATATTTCTAATGACCAATTACAGCTTGTTCCTTACATGAGATGAGCTGTTGGCTTCGCTGGGGGTAAATCCATGGCTGTGGTTCCCATTTTACTTTTGGTTATTAATCTGTCCAGGTCTTGTTTTATTTATAAAAACATCCAATTGTCTGGATTTGTGAATTTCTTGATGTTTTCATTGTATTTATCTTATATCTTTATTTTTGTCAGTAGTGCTCAGTCATTTTTCCAGAGATTTAAATCATCTTTACTTTCTTAGTAAACCTTAGTTTAGAAAAATGCCATTGGTAAGATGGAAAATGTTAAATATTTGGTTTCTGTAGTACTATACAACCCTAAGAACTGATTTCTGATTTCCTTATTCTTGCATATCTGAATTTCTTGTTTATCTTATTTTTAATTTTTTAAATGGAAGTAACTGCATTATAAAATTATGTAAGTGTCAAATGTATGCCTTCTTACTCACTGAAAATCAGTGTCTATATAGGCTGCATTAAATTCACTACTGAAAGTCCAACTCTGTCCTTCACCGTGTAATTATCTCATTTGTTCTGATTTATCCACTCTATCTTCCTTCCGCTGTCAGCAACCACTAATTAGTCTTATAGACCAGAAGTTTATTTTTATTTTAATTAGTTCACCTGTTTGTTTTCTTTATATACCACATATGGGTGAAATCACATGGTGTTTGTCTTTCTCCATCTACTTATTTCACTAAGCGTGTATCTTCTAGGTCCATCCATGTCATTGCAAATGGCACGATTTGCATCTTTTTTTATAACTGAATAGTATTCTATTGTGTACATATGACACATCTTCTTTATCTGTACATCAGTCGATGGACTCTTAGGTTGTTTCCTGTCCTTGGCCATTGTAAATAGTGCTGCAAGTAACTACAAGTGTGCATATATCATTTTGATTTAGGATTTTATATTTTTTGTAAATACCCAGAAATGGATAACTGGATTGTATGGAATTTATACTTTCAATTTTTTGAGGCCTCTCCATACTGCTCTCCATATTGACTGCATCAATTTCCCATCAAATCAATAGTGCATAAGGGTTCTTTTCTCTCCACATCCTCTCCAACACTTGTTGTTTCTTGTCTTTTGGATAATAACCATTCTTATAAATGTGAGGTAATGTCTTAATTGTTCTTTGATTCCTGTTTCCCTAATAATGAGATGATGACTTTTTTTCATATGCCTATTGGCCATTTGTATGTCTTCTTCAAAAAAGTGTATTCAGATCCTCTCAACCTTTTAAATTGGGTTGTTTTCTTCTTATTGAATTTTATAAATTATTTGTAGATATACATAAAATGTTAATTATTGTATGTATGATGTACAAATATTCCTCCCATTCAGTAGGGTGCCTTTTCATTTTGATGATGCAAATTTCTCTCACCATGCAGAGGCTTTTTAGTGAACTAGTCCATTTGTTTGTTTTTGTTTCCCTTGCTGTTGAAATAGTTGCCAAACATTTCTCTAATGCTGATGTCAAGGAGCACATCACCTCTGTGTTCTTCTATATATTTTATGGTTTCAGTTCTTGCATCCAAGTGTTAAATCCAGCTTGAACTAATTCTTGGGTATGTTATTAAATAGTGGTCTACTTTCATTCTTTTGCATGTGAATGTCAGTTTGCCCATTAGCAATTATTGATGTGACTTTCTTTCCTTCCATTGTAAGTAAGCGTTTTGCTCTGTTGTCATAAATTGGTTGTTTATGTGTCTGGTTTCATTTCTGTTCTGTTGAGCTATGTGTCTATTTTTATTCCAGTGCCAGGTTGCTCTAGTTGTCACTTTGAATATAATTTGAAGTCTGGGAGCATGGTACCTCCATTTTTTAATCTTTCTTCTCAGGAGTGTTTATATTATTTGAGGTCTCTTGTAGTTGCAAGTAAATTTCATGATTTTTGTGTTCTATTTCTTGAAGAATTTCACTGGGATTTTGATAGGAATTACATTGAATCTGTACACTGCTTAGGTAATGTTGCCATTTTAATATTATTTCTTCTAATTCATGATGGGATACCTTTTCATGTCTTTCTGTCTTCTATTTCTTTCAACAATGTCATAGTTTTCAGTGTGGTTAAACTTATTCCAAATTATTTTATTCTGTTTGATATGATTGTAAATGAGATTGTTTTCCTGATTTTTCTTTCTGTTAGTTCTTGCTTATAGTAACGTGACTGATTTTTGTATATTAATTTTGTAGCCATTCATATTCATTTTAATACATTCATTTATATTTCTAGCATTTTACTGGAGCCTTCATAATTTTTCATGTATATTATCATATCATCTGCGAATAGTGATAGTTATACTTCTTCCCAATTTGGATATATTTTATAGTAATTTTTATTAGTATATTACCTCCTGTGTGTTCTTGGAAAGACTTGAAAGATCTTTACCTAAGTGATTTTTTAAAAAGATTTATTTATTTATGCATACAAGAGCTGGGGTGTAGGCCAGCAGTGTGGGGGTGGTGAGAGGATTCACCAGAGACAGAGTGGGGAGCAGAACAGGTAGATCTACTGAAATACACTGCTGAGGGGAGGAATGGGCGAGACAGGAGGGGTCTGCTGCACCATGTGGGAAGCTCCCTGGCCGGGGATCCAACTCATGCTGCAGTGACTGTGGATAGCTTCATAGTGCTGAGACTTAATCACCCACCCCCACCCCCACAACACCAGGGAGGTCCAATCTAAATGATTTTTTAAATGCATTTTCCCCCAAATAATATATGACCTTGGTTAAAATAAAATAGTTTCCTCTCTTTTCTCTCCTCATTTTCCTAGTTCCCTTTCCAATAAGCACCCATTTTAATAATTTTATTATATCTTCTGCCATTACTCTGTACCCTGCTGTATTTTGACTAATTTTATACATTATCAACTGACTCATTATGCTGAATATATTTTAGCTCTTGTATATTTCCAAGCCTTTCATGCCTTCTTCCTCTCTCAGTATTGTTGGGAACATTGCTGTGTACTAATTATATTATCTTTCTCCAAGTTGATAATAACCTTGCTTTATTGTTTTTTTTTAAATTTTCTTTTTATCTAGTATCTGTTTTTCCCAATTTTCAACTGCTTCTCAGTGCAATTTTCCACTTCGTCATTCCAGTATTTTCTGAGCTATCAAATTTCCTTTAAATTGGGTGGTTGCTCTCTCCGTCTGCTGCACATCAGTCATCCCAGAACTAATCTTTGCTCTTATTGTTGGAGTCCCCTTTGCCTCTTATTCTGGATTGATTTCTGTTTCTAGGATTTTGTTTATTTCTTCCTCTTTTTTTCTTGTTTATGGCTTTAATAGCTCACATATTCCAGTGATTTTATGTGATTGAAAAGACGGCAGGTGACTTGCAGATGATCTCCTTCAAAATGCCTGTCTCTTGAGCTACACAAGAGCTCTAAGTGTGTTGGCCAGGCTTGTCCATTTTGGTCTTTGTTCTGTGCTGACATGGGAGCACTTGTGGTTGAGGAAAACCCAGCCTCAGTGTGGTTAGGCCTTTCCACTTGCACTGCTCAGATTCTCCAGCTCTCTAAAATCTCCTAACTACAAGGAAAAGGTATGGATTGAAAAGATAAATAATTGGGTCGAAGAAGAGTAGGTAGAGGTCTGTATCATTCAGGGTAGGCTAGGTTATGCTTCAATACCAAACACTCCTTCAAATTTCAATGATTTAGTGCAGTGGAGGTTGATCTTTATCATATTACATATTCTCTATGACTCAGCATGGGGCCACCTCACATAGTCAGGGATCCAGTTTTCTGGAGGCTCCACTGCCACATATGCTTTTATGATCACTATAGTAGGGAAGTAAATGTGACAAAAATCATGCACTGTCTCAAAAAACTTCCACCCAGAAGTAATATATGCCACAGTTTTTTCACACTTTTTCAGTCGAAAGTAATTCCACGGCTATGTTTAATTTAAAGAGGAACTAGAACTAAAATTCTACCATGTGTCTGACATGAGAACTGAAATGTTTGTAATTTGTCCCAGGGACTATCATAGCATTTTAATAATCAGCTTCAATATTTAGATGGTCACATCATCCATTATCAATACTACCCATTTTCAATTTTGCCCATGGGTCTTCTGAAAACAAAATTCCACACTTACACAAGGTTCAGGGAAGTATGTTAGTCGATAATTGAAGTAGGAAAATTTATCTGACTACTGAAGATTTACTGTCTTTCAGGCAATTTTATTACCACCCTTCTTATTTGTCACCCTGCTGTCATTTCCAGAGTGTCTAGAACTGACTGTTCTGATGCTTCTGAAAATCCTACAGTCTAGACAGAATTGGGTTCTCAGCTTTCCCCCTCAGGACTGGTGGTTGGTTTGTAAAGTCTACTAAGTCTATCTGCTTTCCAGATATTAAATTTTTTATCTGTAGTATTCTGTTTTATTCTGTCCCTTTCTCACTCACTTTTGTGTAAGTGCATTTCTAGAGGGAACCAAATTAAATGTGCTTGTGCAACCCACCAATTTAACTTAAAATACCCTTGAAAATTTCAAAGATATAAATTTATGTTTAGTCAGTCAAATCTTCTGTAGTTTTAGTCTATCTAGTTAATTTATGATCTTATATTTATAATCACTTCCTTTTATTTTCTTCATTTTTTAAGATTGTTTTTCTTGATTCTTGTGTTGATTTGCATTGCCTAGTCTCAGTAAACTTTGATTTCTAAGGTTTCATGTAAACTTTGATTTCAAATAAGCCTCATAATTATCTCCATTCTTTGGTTCTTCCCTTAAATATCACATTATTACTGTGTCAGCTAGAATATTGTTTGGCATTATATATGTGTATATTATATATAATTTTGACCTGAAATTATAGAAAAACACATAGCAACAATGGCTTCAACAAAGTAGAATTTTACTTTTCTTTCTTAAAAGAAGGTTGGCTAGTGACTGAATGACTCTGTGGTATCTGGGCCAAGTCCCTGGTCTTGGTGCATCTTGTTTCTGTATCATCTTCAGTACATGGTCTTTACCTCAGAGTCAAAACTGGACTTGCCCAATATCCAGTCATTACATCTCCCTTCAGATCAGCAAACAGGAGAAGGGAAGGCTAGTCTTTCTTTTTAAAGGCCACTTCAATGAAGTAGTGCTTTTTATGTGATTATATGTCACTGACCATAACTTACAGGATCTTTCCCAGCCACAACAGAGTTGATAAATATCATCTCTAAATCACATAACCACCTTGGCAGCTAACAAGTGGGAAATCTATTAGTAATTAATCTATTAGTAATTAATGTATTTGGGTGAAATTAATAATCTGTCATACCTGCTGAAACCATACATACAATCCTCCTTAAGAGCAGATAACATCAAATTAATTGCCTGATTCAGATTGGTCATTAGAGGAGTACATAATTGTTTTTGTCCTTATCAGTGGTATCTTTCTATCTAGAAAATATTTGTACCTCTGAAAACTTATCTCCCAAAGCAATAAAGTAATGAATTCAATTGCTGGGACTAGACCTTTTGAACCAAAGATGTGTGCTATTGTCACCTGTCAAATATTCCTATTTCCTTTTATTAACTTTTTCAAAATTCAGGGTCTGAGAAACTTAAAATTCCATTTTACATAATAATAACTCTGAGTTTTAATTCCAAATGTAAATTGGGTTTTAACAGTGAGATACCTTGACTTTAGACTTACAAAACAGGCAAAGGTCACTTCCCAACAACCCGGAGGTTGTTGCTGTTGACCAACATGGTGAGAAAGGTGAGGGTGCTGACAATCAAACCAGCATTTCATTGTCTAGTTATCAGTTTCAAAGAGACTTGGAGGCTGCCTTGAAGGAAGCCACTATTCCAGTGTGCAGCCCCCAGTTTTAAAAGTAGGAGAGAACACTGGGAGGAGGGGGCGACAGTTTGGTTATAGCAGTAGCAGCAGCTTCCTGATTTTTGTACTACAAGTATGGTAAGTTTTCTTCAAAACCATTTCACTGTTCTCCCAGTTTTGTACGGTTCTAATTCCTTCTATTAATTATCTTTTTTTGTTAGCTATACATAGAGTGATTTCTGGTTTTTGTCCTGAGCTCTGAGTAACTCACCCAAACTCAAAAATTTATGTCTTCACTCAAATTATAAGGAATTTGAGCTTTCAATTAAAGTTTTAAAGGAAAAAATGTAAAATATGAAATCATCAGATAGTTAAGATTCATTCCCCTTAAGCTCACACAAGTTAGTTTGCTTGAGAAAAGGGAAAAATAAAACAATTAAGGGTGTGTCTTTAGATATTAAAGATAAAAATATTTGACAAGTTTAATATATATTATAAAAAAAACAAACAGAACATGGTCTACAGTTGTATCATGGACACTTTCTCTCCTAAATTGTAACACAATAAATGAAAATTTCATTAGTTGTGAATAAATAAGGAAAGGGCTCAATATAATTTCATATATTTTAAAAAAGATAATAGCTGGCTCACCTTTTCTATATAATATGTTGGTATGTGAACAAAACAAGTATAAATAGTGTAAAGCATATATGAATGTTTTCTAAAATTTTCAATAATTTATAAAGTTTGTAAAACCAGATGATAAAGGACTAAAATTCATTGTTATTATTATTATTAAATACTTATTCATCCTTATTTACATCAAAATATATTTTTCTAACTGCAGTAGGAAAAGAGTCCTCTCCATGTGATTATAGCTTAGCAGGAAAGAAAGCTAGGTCATTGACTTGTCTGGGCACTTGTCTACCCAGTGAATGAAACACTAGGTTCAGTGGTTGAGAGGGGGGGGAAAGAGCCAAATACATCACAGAAGTGATGGCAAAATTGGATCATCTAATTTAAAAGGAATCAGGCAGAGCTTCTCATCTCTAAAACTTATGGTATAGAGAATTCAGATGACCCTTCCATGGAAAATAATTTTTAAAATGGAATAGACTTCCTAAAATATCACTTTTAAAATGTTGAAGAACAATTGTGGAAAACTGTGAAAAACATATATAGTAGAGATAAGTATAGAACATAAATATAGAATACATAGTAGGTAAAAGGTGAAAAAAGCCTAATTTTCAGTGGAAGACTGTAATAAAGGGCTAAGCAGTATATCAGTAAAACAAAACTTATTATTCTCTCAGGGCACTGAAAGTCTTTGCCCTTAGGTTTTGATTTAAAGCTAGTTGGGATTTGAAATATAAATTAAGGCTTAGGGCCAACTAAAGGTGTGGGATATTAGATGAAAATCCTCTCCCTTTTCAGGAACCCCATAGAGCTATAATCACAATATAAATACAATGTGAACATCAACAAATGTAAAACTGTTCCTTCCCCACAACGTCAAGGAATTATATAGAAGGCCTCCTAGTATAAAGTAGAGGAAAAGAAAAAGAAAAGAAAACATGCCTGAGAAATTGAAGCTACAGATCAACCCTATTGTGTTTGTATTTTAAATATGCATAGTTTGACTTGCTAAAAAACCTCAAGTCTTAAGCTTAAATTTGTGGTGGTCCTCTATTTATAGTATTTCCAGGGTTCTTACTGAAACAAGTGAAAATCTACTTTGAAGAATGGAACATGCAGTAGAGACTTTGGGGACACCCTCTGAATATTTTTAAGGGCAATCAACCATATGAGGAGAAACAAAGACAATATGAGTGAGAAGAATATAAAAAACATAACACAGCAGAAATAGACCCATACAAACTTAACACTTTGTGGTCCGCTCACGTATTAGTATGTGTTTTTGTCACCAGTATCAGGTGGCCACTCACGTATTAATATGTGTTCATCTAGTCTCTGGTTTTTCCACGGTGGATTTATTTGGAACTATTAGGAGCTATTTCTTTGATCGTACTCAGTTAGAAGCTTTACACACACATTGTTTTGGTGAAAGTGTAAGGTGTTTTATGAGAGATATTATAGTTTTTTAACATCCAGTAGCTCAGGAGTTGTATGTGTTTTATTGAATGCTTATACCATTCATGAGGTGGCACAGAAAATGGCCGACCCCAAAGGCTGGTAAATTTAAAGGGCACCAGCACACAAAGTGTTAAGAAATTAGGCATTTAAAAACCAATTATAGTTACCACAAATAAACAAGCATATGGCCTGCATGAAATTATTTGCACAGAACACATTGAAAGGTACATACACTGAGTTCCAGGGAAAAGATGATAAAAATAAATGAATACTTGATAATGGTAATGAATTTCAAGGATAGAAAACAAGTCACCTGCCAGTGAAGTAAACAAGCTTTAGACTTCTCCTCATGAACATTTAATACTACAATACAATGGAAATATCTACAAAGGTTCTGAGGGAAAGAAATTATGGTTTAATAACTTTATACTCTGCCAAGATCTTGTTCAATTACAAAGATAACCATGCAGCAAGCAGGAAAAAATCATAAAACATTTCTGAAGGATGAAATTCAGCCAATTTATAGATGAACTGAGAAATTATGATGAAGGGGTTAATATTATATTTGTTGTCACAAATTTCTGATGACAAGGATGCTGACTGAACAATTTTATACCCAGCTATATTATACTCCTCAGATGTGATAGTTCAAGAAATATAGCACATATAAACTCTTCTTTACAGGATGAAAAATATAAATTAAGTTATGGAGAAGCTGGGGTAAAATGAGTGACAGTAAGTAATGCATTTCATTCCAGTTTGAGCTCAACAGTTTTATTTCATTTCCTTCCTGAACTTGATTTAAACAAGAGAGAACAAAGATTTAAAACAAATAATCCCATAAAAGCCAAAAAAGAGGAGAAGAAAAAAATAGCAGGGGGACAATTCACTAACTTTTTGTACAATGTAAAACACACTACAATTACTTATGGAAAGATTTCACTTTTTTATCTTGTCAAATGAGAATAAGTTAGAAAAGAGGAATATCAAATTCATTCAAAGTAATGACTCATATTGAAGGTCCAGAGAGAGGCTGAAAACCACATTGGCTGAAAATCCACATGAAGAATACTTATATATAAGAATTCCTTGGCTGAGCCAGTGGAGCAAAGTACCTTCCCTTTACTCTTAGTGGCAGAAAATGGGACATGTACTATCTGCAGGGATTGCATAGAGGGACTCTGGACTGAAGGACACAATCACAACTAAGGACTGGACTGAGACATTAGTGGGAAGAGGAATAAGGAAATTTTACATGCTGATTAGGACCTACTCTCCAACCAAGGAGCTCTTATAGTGAATTATAACACTTTCCTCTCTGGAAAATAACATAGATCTAAAAGACTTACAAATATTAATGATTCATCCCCAAACAAAATGTACATTACCCACAAATGCTGTCCACAACTCAGTCAGCCCCACATACAATGTCTAACCAGCTTGTAGTGTTCCATGAAAAAATAAAAACAGACAACCAAGCAGCATAATATTTATAGGGGAAATCTTGAAGCAGAGACTAAAAATGAATAAAAAGGATAAAATAATTCAGAAGAAAAAAAATGCTAGACTCAAGAAAAAAAGTTAAAAACCTAAAATGAATATTCTTGGAAATATAAGAAAAGATCTAGTGTTTGTGATATTATAAAAGACTGCTTTGGATGGATCAAAGACCTAAATGTAAGGAATAAAACTCTTAGGGGAAAACATAGGTGACCTTGAGTTAGGCAACGATTTCTTAGATATGATACATGAAGCGCAACCAACCAAAGGAACAAAATAGGTAAATTGGGCTTCATGAAGAAAAAACCCTTTTGTACTTCAAAGGACACCATCAATAAGTAAAAAGATAACCCACAGAATGGGGAAAAATATTTGTAAACCTTATATGTGATAAGGTCCTAGTATCCAGAATAAGTAATTACTCCATCTCAATAATAAAAAACAAAAAGTCCAATTTAATAATGGCAAAGAATTTGAGTTGATATTTCTCCAAAGAAGATATTTAAATGGTCAGTATATGAAAAGAACTCAGAATCTCTAGTCACTGGGAAATACAAATCAAACTACAATAAGATGCTACTCCATGCATTTTAGGATGACTGTAATCAAAAGGGAAAAATGTTGGTAAGGATATGGAGAAACTGGAACTCTCATACATGATGGGAATATAAAATAGTGCAGTCACTTTGGAGAACAGTTTGGTAATAACTCAAAAAGTTGACCAGAGTCACTGACACAGCAAATCAATTCTAGGTATAAATAAAAAGAACTGAAAACAAATGTTCACATAATAACTTGTAAATTAATGCTTATAACAGCATTATTCATAATAACCAAAAAGTGGAAAAAGACCCTGATGTCTATTCATTGATACAGTGTGTTAATCAAAACAAATTTATATTTCATAGTATTCAGCTATAAAAAGGAATGAAATACTGATACACCCCACAACATGGATGAACCTTGAAAATTATACTGAATGAAAGACAGGCACAAAGGATATGTATTATTTAATTCTATTTATATATATAATTTTTTAAAGATCTATTTATTCATGCATACAAGAACTGGGGTGCAGGCCAGAGCTGCAGGGGGCAGGTGTAAGAGGATTGATCAGAGTCAGAGTGGGGAGCAGAACAGGCGGATCTATTGAAATACACTGCTGAGGGGAGCAACAGGTAATGTGCACCATGTGGGAAGCTCCCTGGCCGGGGATCAAACTCATGCTGCAGTGGCTGGCAATAGCTTGACAGCACTGTGCCTTTAACCCCTGTGCCACCAGGGAGGCCCTAATTCTATTCATGTTAAATATCCAGAACAGGCAGATATACAAATATAGAAAGTTGACTAGCGGTTGCCAAGGGCTGGAGGGAGGAAGGAAGAGGAAATTACCACTAATGAGTAACAGGTTTCTATACAGGATGATAGAAATGTGAAATTTTTGCAGAATTAGATAGTGGTAATAATTATATGCTTTAAAAGATGAGTATTATGGTGCATGAATTACTATAGAAAGAAACATTCAGAAAGCAAGAGTTTTGGAAAGTAAAAATATGAAGGATTGAGAAAACCTATCAGAACCTAGGAAAATAAGACAAAATATAGCAAATAGAGAAAGTTTAAGAAAAATTGAATGTTGATCTAGGAGGTCATTATACAATTAATAGGTGTTACAGAACAAGGAAACAAAGAACACTAAATGGAGAAAATAATTTTTTAACTTACACACACAAAATATCCCATATCATGCTGAGTATGAAAAAAACCTGTCTCAAGATTCACAAATCTCATTGTGTCCAGCACTATGAATGACAAAATTCTTACACTATGACACATAATCAAGAAATTCTAGTAACACTGGAGATAATACATAATAACCCATTTTCACTAGAGTAAGTAGGGTCATTCTCCACACTATTGGCATTTGTGGTTAGATAGTTTCATAGGGGGCTGTCCTGTGCATCATAGAATGTTTACTTTAGCAGCATCTCTTATCTCTATCCACTAAAAGTCAGTTGCACCATGTCCTCTATATGTGACAAACAAAGATGTTTTCATTGCCAAATGTTTCTGGGTGGCAAAATTGCTCCAGATTGAGAACCAGGGATTGAGAGAGGAAAATAAAAAAACAAATAGGTGTCAAAAAAGAATGGGTAATCAGAGTGTTGAACATCTCAATACTAGAGATTTGAAGACAATGAAGGAATACTAGAAGCAGATAATTCCTCACCTATAATTCCATACCCCCAACAAAACCATCAAGTGAACATTTGATTTTATGTCACCTGAAATTTTCAGGTGTTTAAGTCCTCAGCAAATTTATCCAATATTCTTCAAAATCTAGCATGAGTAAACCAAAGAGGAAGGCATAAGATCCATAAAGTGAAATCAAACACGGAAAAGAGATGAAAGAAATTTTCAGAGTGATAGGTAAAGCGAGTCCTAAACTGCCTGTTGTCCCGAGAGAGCAAATAGTATTCAGTGAAGCAGAAGCCTGCATAGCTCACATATGGCTTAAAAATACTGGAGATGAGAGATTTATTTTTGAATTTAACAATATATTAAAGAAATAAAGAATTTAGAAAATATGGTGATATCTTAAAAATATGGTGATATCTTAAAAAGATATGGTGATATCTTATGGTGATATCTTTTCCTTTTCCATAGAAAAGGAAAGTGAAAAAATGAGGCAGTAATTAGGGGGAAGGGAAAAAAAGATCTCTGCATGAGGAGACTCAGATGTAGTAAGTGATATTTACATTGTTACAACTATGTAAAAAATTTAAACAGGATGGTAATATTGCTATGCGAAAACATGAGATATAGAAAGTGTGCAAGTGTGTGTGTGTGTGTGTGTGTGTGTGTGCGCGCGTGCCATTTAGGAAAGAAGTAAATATATCTAAAAGTAAATTAGAGAAAAAGCATTTTCACAAGTATATTATTTAGAAATATGAAAGTAGATATGGAAAATCTTAAGAATTTTTAAAAATGTTACCTTTGAATTAAATTGGAAAAACTGTAACATTCTATAATTTTAGTTTAAATTTGAAAAACTAAATGCCTAAGCAATCATGGGAATTATCCTCTTAAATGCACTGTAAATGTTATAAACATGGGTAATATACCTACTATATAAAAGAAAATGTATAAAGTAAGGTGAGAAGAGGAAGAAGGAAGTGTAAGAATATTTTTAAGCAGGCTGTTAAGTGGTACTAGCATGATAAATATGCATCATAATCTTGTTCTTTAATATTATAGGGATCATTTTTCTAAGCTCAAGCAAGTTCCATAGTTTCCAATTTTGTTTTATTATATTTAAGGAAAACCGATTATATTAATTGTAAATCTAGCAATTTATTATAGATTTTTAAAAGTTATTTCCCATCTATTAATTTATAAACAACCATGGAAACATTTTATAATGATGTTGATAGTATTAATAATTATTTATGATGGTGGAATAATAATAATTTGCTTTTATTTTCTTTTTTTCATAGAAGAACTGGGGTGTAGGCAGAGGTGGGGGCGGGGAGTTGAGAAGGGGAATTGGTGAGAGAATTCACCAGAGACAGATTGGAGAGCAGAACAGGCAAATTTACTGAAATACAATGCTAAGGGGACCAGCAGCCCAGACAGGAGAGGTCTGCTGTGCCATATGTGGGTCAGCTACCTGGCCAGGGATAGAACTCAGGCCCTAGTGGTGAAAGTGCTGAGACTTAAAACCCTAGGCCACCAGGGAGGCCCTGTATTCATTTTCTTATTGTTATTTTTTTTAAATGAGAATCATTATTCACATACCAAACCATTTATTATGTGAAGTAATCATTAGTCTATCAATATTATTTTTACCATTTCTTTCTATTTAACTAGGATTGATCTTTCAAAAGAATAACATGGTCTACTTAAATGATTCTAATTTTGAGAAAAAATACTCAACTTAGAAAATGGCCAATAAAATATTATTTTCCATAAGGAAAACAAGTGTTTTAGAAAGAACACTACAAAAATCTGACAGTTTATGGAATCACAGTAGTTTTTTACATAAATGTAAACCATTTATAAGCTGAAAGTATTAATTTATAATAATTAGACATGCAAGTGATAATAATAAAACAATTCTGTTAACATAACAAGATATCACTGAACAAGCTCAGCTCCCAGAAACCTAAAAACATTAGTGAATTCTGTGAATTTGACCACCATACTTGAGAAACACCATTTCTATGCTCTTGTATGGCCATGCAAAATGTACAATGTTTAAAGCAAGAGAAGGGCCCAGACTTTCAAATGCAAAATATGTCAACAGATTTAAGTAATTATAAATATGACTATCATTAAGAATGTGTGAAACTGTAATCTCATTATGCTATGAAAGGGCTGGGAATCTATACATTAGTGAATATTATCATTTATCAAGTTTGACGAAGCGAGATTCCTAATTGGACCGAAAATGATTTCTGAAGTTAGAATTTACCTCAATCTCTTGACCAGCTGGTTCACCCATGAAGTTGGGGAGAATGGGCTTGAGGAACTTGAACTCATTGGTGCCTGAGCCTCCCGTCAGACACACCTCATACTGGTAGCTGTGGGACAGCGTCCCGGTGCCGCCCACGTCCACCAGGTGGCCCGGGAAGTGGCCGTCGGCGGCCAGCGCGCGACCCCGCGAGGCGGCCGCGCCCCTCCTGCACAGCCGCACGGCCACGAAGGCCAGCACGGAGAAGA
>PVIJ01022130.1:0-16845 GCA_004024925.1 Scalopus aquaticus
TGGAGAAAAGAGAAGAAAAAAAACAAACAGAGAAAAAGGGAGAAGGAAGGAAGCAGAATGGAGGCCAGAAGAGGCCCAAGGAGCAGAGAGACGTGTGAGGAAGCTGCACCGGCCTGGGCTGACTGAAGCAGATGTGGGTGAGAGACCCGTGGGGAGGTGACACTGGCAACGTTGATCTTGATGTTGATTTTGTCCTTTTCCTCCCAAAACTGTCTGGCTGTTTCTGACCCTTTTCTATGGGTCCCTGCCGAGAGGTGTTTTAGACTCGTGGCAGGCTTTCGGGCCTTGCCTTGGGCAATCCCATTTGGGTGGACTTTTGCCCATGAGGTGATGGGTACTTTGGGTGCTTAGTTTAGAAACTATATTCTTTGTCTTTTCTGTATTATCACACTAATTGTATTAAAGTTTCTTTTCTACTTAAGGTCTTATATGTTTTGTCCTGATGCGGCGGATGGAAGAACCTAGTTAGAATGGGCAGGGTTGGGGGTTGTGGGGTTCCCCTCTCTCTGCCCTGTAACAGATTCACCAGAGACAGAGTGGGGAGCAGAACAGGCGGATCTACTGAAATCCACTGCTGAGGGGAGCAGCAGGCAAGACAGGAAAGGTCTGCTGTGCCATGTGGGTCAGCTTGCTGGCCGGGGTCAGATGGAACTCAGGCTGTAGAGGTGAAGGTGATAGTGCTGAGACTTAACCCCTAGGCCACCAGGGAGACCCCTTCACTGAACATTTTGTTATGAAAAAAAAATGTCTACCATCCAGTAGATGCCTGTTTATTCTCCGCCTCCATCCCATGAGGACATTTTACTATTCTTGCCGTGTTACCTATCTATCCACCTTGCCTCATCAATCTGCTTTTCTTTTTGTTTTGAAGCGCGTCAAAAGACAGTTCCAGACACCAGTACCCTCCAACCCTAAACACATCAGCACGCACATCATCTGCTAGAGTTCAATGTTGACAGCTCATTTCTCCCACACTTCCTCCATGCCCAGGTAAATTTACATACAGTGAAATGTACAACTCTCAAGTGTATATTAGGCATAGGTGTGACCCAACGCTCAGGATACAGACATACCATCGTCTCAGAAACCGCCTCAAATTACTCCTTCATTCCCTGCCTCACCCCAGTTTAGTTTTCTCTTTGCATCAAAAGAGGCTTCTTAGCTGCCCCAGTGTAAAGGGATTGGAGGGATGGGGGAAACTGAGGACACAATGGGCGGTCTAGGCTGGTGATGACAGAGGTTTGGAGCTGGGAGAGCTGCAGGGGAGAGCCTTTGGGAAGTATACGGAGGTAAAGCCAGCAGACAAAGTGGCTTTGAAGGCAAAGAAAGGAACGGTGTTTAACTCTGTCAAATAAAAACAAATCCAGATAAGGAGAGACTTTGTTCTTCTTCCATAAGACTGTTGCAATAGAGGGAAAGATCTTAACCGTGACCAGACTCGGATAACTCGGGATCTGTGAAACAATTATTTTTCCTACTCCTAGATTTTTTTTCTTGGTCATCCTCAGCAGGTAGGAAGATATTGGTGCCTTTTAGGGAGGTGAAGAAGAAAGGAGGGGAGAGACAGGGGACCCATTGGAGTGAAAAGCTGGTGGAGCAGGTTTTGCCAGAGGAATTCTCTTGCAGCCCCCCAAATTTGAGCTGCTGGTAGTTGTTGCAGCAAAAGGGCTGAGTAGGCACGCAGGTAAGAGATTGGGTCTGGGGCCTCCTGAGTCCTGGGTGAGAGACATGTGGGGAGGCTACTCCTAGTCCTTGACAGAGACCCTCAGAACAAGGCAAAGGAGGGACGAAGAACTGACACCTACTTCGTGGACACAAAACACAGGCCAGGCCTCTCCCGGGACATCAGCGGCTAGACTCATGGCCAGCTGAGACTGCAGGGAACTTGTCAATCATGTGTAGCAGAATGGAGCCTAGAATAGAAACGATAATCACAGAGATTCTAAGAGTCTACTCTTTCAGGCTGACCATGATTGCAAAATCCTACAGATAAGAAAACTTAGAAGTTCCCCAAATCTGGTCTCAGTGCTTCTAAGGGATCAGAATGATGATTGCCATAGCAAAGTTGGGAGCTCTTGGGATAGTCATTGGTTTTATTCTCTTTTGAGTTAGACTGATGGGGATCTGTAAAAATCTTTGTTGCTCAGAAATTTACCTCCTAGTTCTTAGAAATGGTGATATTAGGTAGTCTTCTATCATTTAATAATATACTTGTGGACTAAAAGATGTAAGTGCTGTAGAAAGTCAGTAGTCAATTATGTTAAAAACAAATAAAAGTTTCCAAGATTCTTAAGAATCCAAGGCAAGACTTACCACTGCCCTGGTAATAAAATCCAAGTCCATGTTAGAGGAACATTCCACCCCCTGATATCTTTTTACAGAGTCCGCCCCCATCTCCACACTGAAGAAATTGCAGACACAGAGAATTACAAATCCCAGCATGCCATGACCCGGACTTCCTGAATGGGGGGCAGCTGGGAGAGATAGATATATAAGGTAGATATATAAAGGGAGGTGGAACAGAGGAGGAGGGCCTTGGAGAGACTTGGAAGAGACACGTGGGTAGGAGACATGAGGGGAGGCTGCTCCTGGTCCTTGGCAGAGGCCATGACAGCCATTATCTTGACTTCACTGTGGATTATGTTTTATTTTGAATTTTGACTCTTTTCGGTCCCAGCTTCCTGGGACCTGCCTAACCCCTTCCCTGTGGTTCTTGCTAACAAGTACTTTAGACCTGTGTCAAGTTTTCAGGCCAACTCTATTTGGCTGGGTATTTTCCCACAAGGGGATGGGTAATTTTGAGAGGTTTTAAATATTTTTTGAAACTATTATTAAGACTATCCTTCTTTCTCTCTTTATGTACACTGATTCTATTCAAAAACGTTTCACACAGAAAGTCTGCTTCCTTTGTCTTTACGTGGTGGATGGCTGGGTGCCTGTTAAAGAATACACACTTTACCAGTTTAGGGTTCCTGGGGTGGACCCCAGTTTGGCTGAGCACAAACAATCTGCGGCCCTTTGAGATCTGCCCACTGCCTGCTGAATCTGACGTCATCTTATGCATGCTATTCTTTGCTTATGGCATGCCACTTTGCTGGCCTTTCAGCTTTTTGACCACCAACCCAGTCCCAGGGCCTTTGCACTGACCCTCTGCTTGAAATGCTTGGCCTGGAGATTGAAGTTGATTTATTTTCTGTCCCAACTCAAAAGCCTGTTCCTCCAGAAGACTTTCCCAGACCACTCCAGCTGAATTAGCTCCCTCTCCCAACCCAGGCATGAATTTATTAAATAAGATGCTGTGTATATTTTAAATGAGTTAATATTTTGAAGCACTCAAAGAGTGCCTGGCCTTTGAACATGTTTATTAAATACATAAAAAGTGTTCTTATCACCTCTATCACCACCCAGAGGCACAGCTTCTACGTTGATTGACATATTCATTCTGCCATCCTCTGACCACCAAGGAGGTTCTCGCCACAAAGATAGGTACTTCTGTTCATTTGATTCACTGCAGTATCCCCAGTGCTGGCACACAGTAGGTGCTCAACAAATATTTTGTTGAAGAAATGCTTTGAATACAACTTGGTAGTCTCGCATTTTAATATAAAGAACAATCAAAGTTTCCGAATTTTAGTTTAAAGAGCAAAGACTCAGAGGTTCTCACAGTAGATTAAAAAATATTTTTTATTGGGGCCTCCCTGGTAGCACAAGGGGTTAAGTCTCTGCACCATGACGCTATAGACAGCCACTGCAGCACAAGTTCGATCTCCAGCCAAGGAGCTAAAACACATGCACAGCAGACCATTCCTGTCTCACCCGCTGCTCCCCTCAGCAGTGTACTTCAGTAGATCTGCCTGTTCCGCTCCCCACTCTGTCTCTGGTGAGTCCTCTCACCCCCCACACCCCTGGCCTACACCCCAGCTCTTGTATGCATAAATAAATAAATCTTAAAAAAAATTTTACATCTGTTCTAGTGTTTTGACAGTCTAGGATTTCCTTGGGTCTGGGCTACTTTAGCCCCAGAGCGACCCTCTGTATTTAGTCTCCTTCCATGGATTTTCATAGGCTACTCTGGAGGCTGCCCACCCCAGGTTCTAGCAGGTTGAGTGCGATGAGGTTCTGGAAATTGCTGGGGGGTGGGGGTGGAGGTTATTTTGCTTGGGCTCTTCCAAGCCTATGCTTCTGGAACTTGATTTATTTTGCAGGGAAGAGCTGTGCCTGCCTGCTCTCTGGCCTACAAATCCTATCTTAATCTTTCTTCTTTCAAAGCTGCCCCACCCAGCACCTGCTGGGCAAACGGGAAGTTTAAGATGAGTCTGGCTTCCTTCCTGCTACACAGGGTCTGGGACTTCCCCAATTCCAAAAGCATCCTTGGCTCTGAGTAACACTGGGGACTTTGTCACAGAAGATAACGCGGCAAAGTTCTTTGGTTTCCTATGGCTCTCTCCATCCCGTTCCCTCTCTGTCCCCTCATTACCCCACACCCTTGCCCATCCTCCTTTCTCTTGATGACCTTTCAGGTACCATGCCCTGTAGTGGGGGTGGGGGTTAAAAAAAAGGCCTTGCTCCCACCAATTCGCACCAGAAAGGTTGCAGGGGTTGAGAAAAGCGAAATGGATGGTCTTCTCTGTGCTGGCCTCTGCTCCTTTCCCTCCTTCCATCTCCATCCGAACCTGATTATTGTCTGGCTCCACCCCCCACCCTTTTTCTACTTTAAAAATAATTTTCAAATACAGAGAAAGGACAGCTTTCAAGGAATTGGGATTTATCGTGTATGCACACTTATTTTAACACCTTTATATTTTTACCGTTTTTTTTATTTAGAGAAATCAAGCATTCGGACAGAGTGGGGGGTCTCCCGTGTTCCCTCCCAGATGCCACCTCCTCCCCCCACCCCGCAATTCATATTCTGCATGGGGGCGCATTCACACACAGGACATGAGGAAATATTCCCTTGCAGGCTGAGAAACTGCACACAGCACACACATTTCTTTCCTCCACTGGCCTTTTGGCCTCAGCTTCTGGAGTTTGTCCCTTCCCACATGTGGCTTGGGTTCATGGGTCCGAGCTGCTGGGAGCCTTCTCTGAGCTGCCTTCATCCATTCCCTGGTGAACTTAGCTCAGGATTGTTCTGTTTTTCCTCATAGAAACAGCCCTGCATCTTTCTCTGAGGATTTCCTCATTCAGTGGCCAGAGAGATGGGGGTCTGGTTCCTTAAATCAGTAGTATTGGCTACAATTTGCCCCTTTCTGCCTACCCTTCCCCCTCCATGGCCCCCTTCTGAGCTCACCTCTCTCATCCACCTGCACTCAGAGCCAGGGAGTCTTTATTTATTTTTGAAGATTTATTTATTAATGGATCCAAGAGCTGGGGTGTAGACCAGAGGTGGGGGGTCAGGGGGGTGGGAGGGTGGGTGAGAGGATTCACCAGAGACAGAGTGGGGAGCAGAACAGGTGTCTCTACTGAAATATACTGCTGTGGGGAACAGCGGGCGAGGCAGGAGAGGTCAGCCCGTGTGGGTCAGCTCCCTGCCCGGGGTTGGGCATCGAACTCATGCTGACAGCTTCGTAGTGCTGACTCAGCCCCTTGCGCCACCAGGGAGGCCCCAGAGCCAGGGAGTCTAGAAACTGCTCACCTGTATCTGTTGTCTAGAGCCAGAAGTCAAGTCCAGAAGTGGGCGAGCACTCGGACGGATCCCTATTCCTCACCTTGGTTGCCCGGGGGCCCCACACAGCACCTGGCTGGGAGGACAGATACTAAGTGGGATGAAACCCATAGCAGTCTCTGCCGCTGGCTGTGGAATTCTCCAAGAGCAAGACCTGTCTTGGTTGATGCAAGTATGTGGCTCGGCCGGTTGGCGGGGGAGTGGCGGTGAAGCGGCAGTGGGGCACTTCTTAGGAAGGGAGCTTGACAGTTTTGAGTTTAAAAGGAAGCCACACTCATTTGGGGAGCCGGGATGGTGAGGGGAGTGAAGGCCCAAGTTCGAGTTTTGGAGGGCTGGAGCCTCTGGTCTGGGAACAGCGCTTAGCTGTTTTCCTGTTCCCAAACCGGTGTGCCTTTGGGAGTTACTGGATCCCTCAGTTTTCCTTATCTGTAAATGGGGTTATGACAGTCCCACCTCCCAGGCGCGTAATAAAGATCAAATGCGATACATCCTCTGCTCACTCAGCACGCTGGTGGGGGGCTGCACCCAACCTCCCGTTCAACTCTGAGAGCTGGGCAGGATTTTCTGTTCACACCTGAATCCCAGGTTTTAAAGGGCGTCCGCCAGCCCCCTAGCTCCGCCACTCGGTTTCCACCAGGGGGCGCCCTCTGCTCCAGCCCCAGGCCACTGCTTTGGGCAAGAGCGGAGAATGGGATGGGAGGAGGAGGGGGAGGGGGAGGAGGAGAGGGAGGGAGAGGGGAGGAGGAAGCACCTTAATCTCTCATCCCGTCTCCTCAGCAGGAGAGTGAGCTGGTCTGCGGAAGGTCGCTTGCCTTCCAAGTAGCTGCTGTTGTGGTTTGCTTCTCCCCTCTCCCGCCCCTCCCTGGGCTCCTTCCCTTCTTTCAGTTTGCCCCGTCGCTGCCTGCCAGTAGGTGCCCAGCGGTTGCTCTGGGCTGTGATGAAGAAATGAATGTATGAGCCCTTTTCTGATGTACACCCTTCCACATCCGGGTAGGAGCCGCCGTACCCCACCAAGGGCGCACCCCCATCAGTTCCCACTTGTGCCCTCTGCAGCTGCCACCCAGTTCCCGCCAGGGCGCCCTCAGGCCACTGCTTTGGGCAAGAGGGGAGAGAGCAGGCAGGCTGGAGGTGCAGGAGGAGGGTCCCAAGAAGGGGAGACGCCCTAAAGGGGGGGGGGCGGGAGAACCTGGGAGGGAAATCAGCCGTATCCCCTCTACCCCTTCCCTTCTCCTCTCCCACCTGCTCCGCACTGCCTGGAGGGGCCTGGGTTCAAGTCCTGCTTGGGGCTGGAGGCGCTGTGTGACCTTGGGCAGGTGACCTGACCTCCCTCCAACCCAGTTTCTCATCAGTAAACTGGGGGTGCTGCATTAGTACCGCCTCCTCCTCGGAGTAACCGCACGGTGGGATGAACGCCCAGGAGAGCTTGTGGGGCAGGCGTCGCCGTGGTCTGCTTCTGCTGAGACGGGCGCTTCTGTGCCAGGCCGGCCGCCCAGCCTCACAAGGGCAATTCCTGCCGTTACTATCTCCACGTCATTTTAATTTTTCATAGGAACTCCACCACATAGTGGCAGATGATTACGGGTTCATTAAAACTTCCCTTGAGTCCTCACTCGCGGCCCTACCCACCTGAGCTCCCGCTGCCTGCCGCGGAGCTCCTGAGGTCACTAACCCCGGTTCTCTCTCTGTCCCAGCCTGATCCAGCCTGGGCTGGTTCCTTTCCAGTCTGTCTTCCTACAGTGACTCCCACCCTCAGGGACAGATGCCCGCCAGGGGCTAGAGCTCCTTAGCTCCTGCTGTTATTCTGGGGAAAGTCACACTACCCTTTATAAATGCTGTTTCTGAATCTAAAGTAAATTCCGGCTGCATTTAGTTCCATGTTCTCTTCCAACACGCCTCAGCTTCCAGAATAAGGAGTGGCTGGAGGAGACCCAGAGGGCGAGGGTGCAGACACCTCTCTGCCTGTGCCAGGGCAGAGGCCCGGGGACCCACCGCAGCTCCACATACCCGGAGTTGACGCCACAGCCTGTTGGTGGCTGGTGATGCTAGTGTCGCAGGGGAGACAGAGGCACTGGCTCCATTGGGGCCCACAGTCCGTGGGGGAGACAATCAGTCATTGGCTGTCCAGTGTGGTCAGAGCTGTGGAGGGGGCAGCTGGGCTCAGTGGTGTAGGGAGTGGCACAGGCAGGGGGGTCAGAACTGGGGTGAGAGGCACAGGTAGAGAGGGGTCAGAGTTGTGGAGGGGGGCACAGGGGACTGAGGGAACCCAGAGTAAGTACTCACCCCATCCTGAGAGAGGTGGTTATCAGGGAGGGCTTCCAGGAGGAGTGCATATGTGGCTCTGAAGCATGAATAGAATATTTTAAAAAGTGGGTGCAGGGTGGAAATTGGAAATGTCCCTGCCAAATCAGGATCATCATTAAACAGATTTGTCCAAGGAATTGCCGGTTGGGAAGATGAGAATCTGGGCATTGTTCTCCTTTAATCTGTCCCTGTACCTGCCTATTCAGTGGGAAATCTTCACAGGCCCTTCTAGGAGCATGTATTCTGGACTAAGGAACAGTCTCCACCTCAGAGCACACCTGATATTCTCTTTTCTTTCTTTTTCTAAAGATATTATTTATTCATTTTTGAGTAGAATAACTGGGATAGGCCAGAGGTGGGGGGGCGGTGAGAGGATTCACTAGAGACAGAGTGGGAAGCAGAACAGGCGGATCCACTGAAGTACACTGCTGAGGGGAGCAGCGGGCGAGACAGGAGAGGTCTGCTGTGCCATGTGGGAAGCTCCCTGGCCGGGGATTAAACTCAGGCCGTCATGATGATAGCACTGAGACTCAACCCCTAGGCCACGAGAGAGGCCCAAGTTATTTTGTTTATGCTCTTTGAGCTGTTGTGTCCTGCACTGGGTTGACCAAGTCACGTATGTCCAGGCCTGTGTGTCTGACGGATTCTTGACCCTGAGCGGCACCTACAAACTCAACAGCAGCAACACGTGGCATGTGTGCCGCCCTAGGCACCGTGCTGGCCACTGAGGCGGCTTTGTCTTAAATCCTCATTTGACAGATGAAGAAACTGAGGTGAAGACATATCCAGCCACTTTCCCAAGAAAAACAAAAACACTGGTTGCAGCCAGTAACGGGCAGGCCCAGGGCTGTGATTCAGGTCTGTCTGTATCCAATGCCAGTGCCACCGGGCAGGGGCCCTAGGCTCTGAGAACTGTGGAAGTTAACCTCGGAACCCCAGAGGAGACCTCAGCCAACACCTTAGTGTTCCAAAGGAGGGTCCCAGGCCAGAGTTGGGAAGTGATTTGAGTGAGATTTTCCAGCCAGGGCGAAAGGTGAGGGCCAAGCTGGAGGCAGGGCCGGCAGGAATCTCTCCTAGTCGACATGCTGATACCAAGGGCTTTATCCCAGTTTCTTGTCAAGATAAGCGCCTTTAGAGAGGAGACAGAGTTCTTTTATCTCTTGAGGAATTTCTCCACGAGGCAGGGGTGTGCCTCATTTGATTTCAGTGAAACCCAGATGCCGATGCCGCAACACGTGGATCCTCCTCCAGGGCCGGACGATTCCAGGCTTCAGGAGTTGCCAGCAGAGTACAGATCAGCAGTCTGGGCGCTCACCTCACACACACACTGACGCTGTACCAGGCCTTGGGATGAATCTCAACCCTGGATCTATATGGAACCTTAAATCCCACCACAGAGGGAAATCAAGGGAGTGGGGAGAATCTGGGCAAAAACCAGGAGGTGAGACATATTTGGTCTGATGCAGGGGCAGAACAGTGCTGCTTAAACCAGAGGGACTCCTCAGCTCTTGCTGCCACAAAAGCCACTGCAGGGATGGCTGGGAGGGTGCCGAGGAGGGGCTCATTCAGGAGCGGGACCTGGGTTGTCTTATGTCCCTAGCGTGCTGTAATAAGCAACGCATTTAGCAGCTTAAAACAACAGGAGTTAATTTTCTTATAGTTCTGGAAGTCAGACATTTGAAATGGGTCTTAAGAAGCGAAAAATCAAGGTTCCACAAGTCTGGTTGCTTCTGGAGGCTCCAGGGGAGGATTTGTTTCCAGCACCTTCCAGAGACTGGCCAGCCACTTGGCTCCTGGCTGCCTCCCTCCAACCTCTGCCCCTGAGGTCACATGCTGACCCTTCATTCTCCCTCTTATAAGGACCCTGGTGATGAAGTTGCTCCACCAGGACAATCCAGCAAAATCTCCCCACCATAAGAGACTTCATTTAACCACATGGGCAGTCTCTTCAGCACAGAAGGGAGCGCATTCTGGGAGCAAGGGAGTGGCTGTCTGGCTGGGAGGAGGCCATTCAGCCTCCCACACCTGGACAAAGCAGATGCCAGGTCCTCGGGCTTCTAGGGAATTCCCTCAAGAACCACATCCACCATCAGTCCAGGCAGCACTTACTCTTCCCGGCAGCTCCTTATCGTTTGTAGTTAAATCAACACGGAGTGTTTACATTATCGTGACTGTGGGCAAAGGGCATGGTCGGGCCATGTGGTAGCCAAAACGCCATTTCCTTTCACCTACAGGCTTGCTTTCCCCAAGCCAACACCTGCCGTAGGATTCTCCCTATGGCCTGGAATGTCAGGGGCTGTCCTCCCGATGCTCTAAGAAAGTCACCTTAAAGGATGCTAAGGAACCAACTCCTGGCAATAAAGGAAAGAACTGAGCATTTTCCTTGCTTTTTCTATACCAACTGTACTCCAGGATCTCCTTTCTCTCCCATAAAAGATGTGGGTTTTCTCTCTCTCTCTGTCTCTTTTTTAAAAAGATTTATTTATCTATGCATACAAGAGCAGGGGTGTAGGCCAGAGGTGTGGGTGTGTGTATGAGAAGATTCACCGGAGACAGAAGATTCATGAGCAGAACAGGTGGATCCATTGAAGTACACTGCTGAGGGGAGCAGCGGGCGAGGCAGGAGAGGTCTGCTGCGCCACGTAGGAAGCTCCCTGGCTGGGGATCAAACTCATGCTGCAGTAGCTGCTGATAGCTTCACAGTGCTGAGACTTACCCCCTTGTGCTACCAGGGAGGCCCCAGATCTAGGTTCTCAATGTATGAACATAATTATCTTCTTTATATCTATTTATGCACCCTATACCATATGCCTGTACCATAGTTTTCACCACCTATATTTTACCATCTACACTTATATAACGTATTGATTGATATTATCTGTATATTACATCTACATCTATACCACGTCTACTACGCTGATGTCATATATCTTACCCATTGCCTATATTTATATTTGCTGATAGTTTCAGAACAACAACATCAATATCATTACCATTATTTACTGAAAGCTGTTTAATATGGTTTTCTTTTTCTCTTTTTTAGGGAGGTGAGGCAAGTTACCCACTTATAGGTGAGGCGTTTAAATCGTACACTCACATATTCACACTCAAATACAGTATCCTCACAACGCAGGTATCCAAATGGGGCTCAGACCTACCCTTGACACCCCCACCCCTCAGAGACACTTGCACACACCAGTTTTTGAACTCAGCAGTCTCCAGATTCCCATCTCAGACTTCCAACTGTCCTCTAAGTCCAACCTTACACAATTACATACATAAATCCCAGACTCATGAGTCTCAGTGCAAGTCACTCAGGGGAACAGGCTGCCCCCCTTCTTGCTCCCAACGAGGCTAAAAGTGTCTCGGTCTTTTTCTATAACACCAGGTAATGATCCAGGCTCTGTAACCCTCCTTAGCCCAGCACCCTCCTGTTTATCTGCACTTTCTGACTTTTTGTGCTTTCCTGAAAGGGTCCTCCAGACCACCAGGGGGCGCTCTGAGCCCACACATGACAGAGGTGCCCAGTGGAAAGGTAAGGGATAGAGGGTTGGCAGGGCGTTGGAGAAGGCAAAAAGCAGAGGGGATGTGATGATGATGGTGGTAGTTAGAGGTATAATGTATAATTCTCAAAAATCCTGAGGGAGCTACTTTATGATTCCTTCTTTACAGATGAGGAGACTGAGGCTCAGGCAGGTGAAGCGCTGCTTCTGCTCACGCGGCTCAGGAGCCACAGAGGCAGGCTTGCCCCTGCTTGTCCTGGCAACAAATCACCCTGTATGACAACATGCCTGTGGGGTGGTGCGCATGGGGTGGTTGGGCGTTGAATTGATCAGAATGACCTATGTGAAAACAGTGATAACAAAACCGATAACCACAACAGGTAGCTAATATTTATCAAGGGTTTCGTAGGCCAGCCTTGAGCTAACTGAGCCTTAGACGCACTGATATTCTTGAATCTTCACAACCCCACTGCAAACCAAGAAGTGTTTCATTTTGTTTTAAATGGAGAGAGCAAAAATTAGCTGGCAATGACAAGGTGAAAGTGTGCTCCTTGGCTCATCAGGCCGGAACAAGAGAGGGATAAAGGTGTTAAGGTGAACAGGAAACGACATTTCCCCCAAGGACACCCCACATCTGCCAGGTGTCACCAAGACCCTCTTGAAGGGGTTTTGCTTGCCAAGAAAAATCAGAGTGGATCAGAAATTTTGCTGTTTGGAACAACTGAGAGAAGAAATAAAACATTGTACAAAATGAACAACAATGTAAAAATATATAAATAAATAAAAAGAAAATTTGCTTCTTGAAATTTTAACTGTAGGGGGCCTCCCTGGTGGCCTAAGTGTTAAGTCTCAGTGTTATCACCACTGCAGCCTGGGTTCAATCCCAGGCCAGGGAGCTGACCCACATGGTGCAGCAGACCTCTCCTGTCTCCCCACTGCTCCCCTCAGCAGTATGTTTCAGTTGATCAGCCCATTCTGCTCCCCACTCTGTCTCTGGTGAATCCTCTCACCACTTCCCATCCCCGTACCTCAGGCCTACACCCCAGCTCTTGTATGAATAAATAAAACAAATCTTAAAAAAAGAAATGTATTACAAATGAAACATTTAGACATCTATAAAAGCAGGGAGCAGGGTACAAGGAGCCCCTACCCCCCGGCTACACCAGTTCTCAGCACTTTCCCATGGAAAATGATGGGTAGTTTCTCTAAGTGTGTGTGTGTATTACTCTGACTCACAGTGGAATTGATTCTGCTCATATTCTCACCTCCCTGGCACTTTCCTCAGACACACTGGAGTTTTATTAGCCGCTCAATGATACAAGCCTCTGTCCTGTTTATTTCTGGATCAACTCATTTTAAATAACACTCATCAAAATAATCCTGATATGTTTGGGGGTGGGGGAAAGGGACTGTCTGGAGCATTGTCTGTCTGAAACAAGATTTATCACTGTGGGCCTTCCTGGTGGCACGAAGGTGAAGCCTCAGCACTATGAAGCTATCTGCAGCCACTGCAGCACGAGTTCAATCCTCAGCCAGGGAGCTTCCCACATGGCGCAGCAGACCTCTCCTGTCTCCCCGCTGCTCCCCTCAGCAGTGTACTTCAGTAGATCCACCTGTTGTGCTCCCCACTCTGTCTCTGGTGAATCCTCTCACCCCACCCCCATACCTTTGGCCTATACCCCAGCTCTTGTATGCATACATAAATATTTTTTAAAAAAGATTTATCACTGTGGAGACTGAAGGATGATAAGATCAGGTATGCTTAAAATCTATAGTGAAGCTCTTTATTTCAAAGAAGTAAAAAAAAAAAGTGGAAGAGGTGGAGATTATCAATGACCTGCCTTAGATGGCTGTTAGGAGGAAGGATTAAGCAAAGTAATTTAAATTAAATGTAGGTAGAGTTTTAGGACAGCGCCTGACCCTTGGTAAATGCTACCTGTTATTTTTAGTCTCCCTTCCAGTGCTGGAGCAGCTCAAACCAGTTCCCACCAGGTGGCGCTGTCTCAAGCCCGCCGGCAGCACGGCACAGGACCTGATCGATCAGTTCTGAGTTTGAGTCCTGTTCTGCCAGTTCCTAGAGACCTGGAATAGTTACTATCTCTGGGCTCATTTGACTAATTTCTAAAATGGGGACAAGGACACAATCAACCTCCACATCGTTAGAATGATTCAGAGACAATGATGTAAGATGCCCTATTGAGAGCCTTGTGCATACCTTTCCGGACCTATCTATGGGGCTGGATCTGCCCCTGGGTTCCGGGTTCCTCCTCCTTCGGGTGGGGGTCCTCTCATCCACGTGTGAGCCGATAGTGAACATCGGGGAAAATTGCACACGGGGCGAGACCTTTCCTAGCCAGGCCCCTGTCAGTCCTACCGCCTTGCGGCCACTAGGTGGCGCAGTCTTCCTAGGAGACTTAGAGACGTTCAGAAATTGCGTTTTCTTGGGAAGCGATGAAGATTTCAGGTTTGTGAAGCAGACCTGAGGCAGAATTCCAGTTCTATCACCTATATATCCTGCACGGACTGGTCAGCCCCTGCAGTTTCTCCTTATCGGTTTCTTCTCTCACTGGATGAATATATGGGGATCTATTGTTTGTTGTCGCCTGAGCACCTGTTGCCTTCATCCACTAGGCGGTGATCCCCTGCTTTAGCAACTTCCTCCGCATGTCCTGGTCCTGGCTGGGCTGTCAATCATCCTGTCCTGCTCCCTCCACTTGAGTGAGGCAATGACTTTGGCTGCTATCATCATCAACTCACGGCCATTGGACAAAGGGAAGCTATGTGACCCAGGCAGAGCCAATCAGACTCTGTCCTGAACTGATAGGCTCTCACCGCCTATCAATGACCCTCTTTCCCATCAAAAGGCATTCGCGTGCAGGTGGCATGAAGCCATAACACAAAGTGCGGAAGGGCAGAGGCCAAGTAGGGAGGAGAGAGAAGGGGAAGGATACCCCAGCCTGAGGCTCGCATAGAGTACCAGTTATGGGAGCTAGTAAGTCTGCTCTGTTGTTTTCTCTTTTCCTTAATAACTGGTTGGAGGTGAGCTTCTGTTATTTGAGTGGAAAGTGAAATAGCATTTATGTGTTTTTTTGATCTGTCTCCTTAGCAAACATCCAGGTTAGTGAGGCAGGAACTTTGACTCCTGGCTGACTTCCAAGTACGTAGACTATTGCCTGACACATAATAGGAACTCAGTAAGTATCTTTTGAGTCAATCAAACTACTGAATACCCATGCCCAGACCCCTGGAGGCAGCCATAGCAATGGACTCACCACACAAGAGTTGCAGTCTGCCTTCCAGAGTTGTCGCTTGCAGAATTGTGGGTGGGAAGTGGCTGTCTAGTTACTGTTCCACGGCCGAGACCATGTGACCATTTCTCACCAAAACATGGAGAGTAGGAGTGATATGTGTCACTTCTGGGTTAAGGTGGTGGTGCATCTAGGGTGAAGTCTCCCACATTCTTCCTCCATTAGCAACACGGAAGAGCCACCAGCCAGAAGCCACAACCCTCGTGTCCTCAAGTCACCGCTAGGCAGAGCCCTGTCAACCCCACTGCCAGACGGTGTGTGGGAGAAACAAGCTTTTGTTGCTTAAACCTATGATATTTGGGCCTCCCTGGTGGCGGAAGGGGATGGCTATGAATCCATCACCAGCCATGAGCTCGATCCCCAGCCAGGGAGCTTCCCACATGGCGCGGCAGACCTCTCCTGTCTCACCCGCTGCTCCCCTCAGCAGTGTATTTCAGTAGATCTGCCTGTTCTGCTCCCCACTGTCTCTGGTGAATCCTCTCACCCTTTGCACCTCTGGCCTACACCCCAGCTCTTGTATGCATAATCATAAAAAAACACCTCTGAGATTTGGGGGTTCCTTGTTGCAACAGCAAACCCACCCTGACTGTCACACCTCGGAGCCATCTTAGCCTCCTTTCTTTCCTACACCCAGTCTCACCCCTTTGAAACCAGTCTCCAAAGCAGAGTTTTCTAAAGCACAAGTCTGATGGTGACCATTTAAGATTCTTTGTTCCCCACGGACCTCAGAAAGTCAGTGGTCCTCAGTGGGACATCCAGAGGATCGGTTAGCAGCCCGAGGGCTCTCTCTGCGTCCCTTTTCTAAATCTTCCCCTGAAGGACTCCTTGGCCTCTGACCTCTGACCAACCACAGCACACAGTTCATGTCTCCCGGTTTTGCTCTTCCAGGCCTTTCTATCCGGGATCTCTTTCAGAGCCCAGCTGTGGCCGGGATCAGGGTGCGGGCGGCAGCATGGAGAGGTCCCAGCTGTGACCAGGGGCAGCTCCACTGTCCCCAAGATCCAGGGCAGGGCCGAGGCCAGATCAGGGCTTGGGCTTCAGCTCATCAAGTTTCTCAGAATATCTCTAATCTGTTGTCAGGGGCTAGCCTGAGGTATCCAAGCCCTGGTGCCTTCAGGTACTGGACAGAATCTGGGGTCATGGGACTCCTTAGCAGGAGGGAGCACCTCAGTCTCCTACTCACCCCTGCCCGGGACCCATTCCTGTCCAGGCACCCTGGTGCTCAACCTCCCTCTCGCATGAATGCGTTTGATTTCTCTGAGTGAGAACAAGAGGTAAACGGTTTCGAACAACTCTTATCTAGACATTTTTTTTTTAAAAAAAGATTGATTTATTTATACATACAAGCTGGGGTACAAGCCAGAGGCGTGGGGCAGTGAGAGGGTTCACCAGAGACAGAGTGGGGAGCAGAACAGGCAGATCAGAAATACACTGCTGAGGGGAGCAGCGGGCGAGGCAGGAGAGGTCTGCCGCACCATGTGGGATTCTCCCTGGCTGGGCTTCGAACTCTGCATCGCTGCCGACAGCTCCACAGCGCAGCGCTCAACCGCTGAGCCACCATGGAGGCCCTATCTAGACATTCTTATGACGCCTCACCCGTGACCTCACCGAGTCTTCAGAATGTAACAGGGTGGTCCCCAGGAGAAAGGGTGTGTCCCAGGTTTCCTGTCCCACCTAACATAGGGTGGAACTGAGCAGGATATGAGAAGCTTGAGACACTCATGGACTCACAGCGGAGACACAGAACACAGACAGAAGACAGGAGGAGATGGAAGCAGGATGGAGGCCAGCAGAGGCACAAGGAGCGGAGAGACTTGTAAAGAAGCTGCACTGGCCTGGACTGATTGAGACAGACGTGGGTGAGAGACCCGTGGGGAGGTTGACGATGGCTGTGTTGATTCTGGTTTTGATTTTGTTCTGTTTCTCTCAGAACTGTCTGACTGTTTCTGACCCTTTAAGATGGGTCCCTGCCGAGAGGTATTTTGGTTCCTCCCAGAATTTTCTGGCTGTTTCTGACCCTTATGTGTGGGTCCCTGCCGTAAGCTGTTCTAGACTTGTGGCAGGCTTT
>PVIJ01022131.1:0-16869 GCA_004024925.1 Scalopus aquaticus
GAGCTTCGGTGGTGGGTGAGGTGTGGTAAATACACATATTGGGTGTGCAGCTGCACTCCTGAAACTTAGGAGTGTTTTAAACCAAGGGTAAGTCAACAAAATTTTATTTAATAAAATAAGAGGATGGGGGGGGTGGGGGAAGAAGGAAGAGCACAGTACAGGGCTCAGTTCAGCATGGATCTGCATATTCTCTGGTATGAGAGTTGTACTGAAAACCTCCTCAATATCAATGACTGAATCTCCTTGTTATCTCCTACAGGGGGCTTGTTGGAAAATACTTCAGGAATCAGGGTGGGGGAGGGAGGATGTAAGCCCCTCTAATTTCAAACAGCCTTGCTTTAAAAAAAGCAAGAAAGTGTTCTCTTGCCCCCTCATCTGATTTCCGCAAGCTTGGTACCTAGAAGGTAAGTCAAAATCCGTTTCTTCCTGCTCTGAATGTTTTCCATTAAATCGCGTTTCCCCAATTTACAATTCACTACCCTGAAATCTTAACTCACAGCCACACCACACTCGGAACATTCAAGATGTTGCCTGAGAGGCTGAGTTTACATCCCAGAAATAAATCAAGTCCTCTGTGATTATCAGGCATTACATCACACCATGAGGCTTGCATTTTGAAGACACGCACAGTCTTTCGTTTGTTTGTTTTAACTCTTTGGTTCTGTTTTAAACAGACTGAACATAGCTCAGAAATCTAGAATGCGATAAATCAAAAAAACAAGCCTAATATGAAAAGCCCAGTAAATTCACAAATCAAAGTGAAAAACTCACTTCCCTGCTGGAAAGGATTAAGAGAGTCCAACTGTTTTAAGATCTGCAAATGATTATGTGCAGTTCTGTCTTTCTGCAGAGATTACCACTCCCCCATTTCTGCACCTACAGAGCGAGGAAGAAACCAAGCCCTAGACCAGCAGGGAGCTGGCTGCCCTGTTCTCCTCAGACAGGGTGATGCCTCAGACTCTCCCTATCGCAAGTCAGTGCTTCCGGCGCTTTTTAAAAATTATTGTTACCTATATCTTTTACATTTTGCATTCCTCTTAGGCAGCCCACCACCAATTCACCTGTGACCCATCTCCGCGGTCCCTTGTGTCCTTTTCTACTCCATTTTGTCCCCTTATCCTCCCTCTGCCCCCCTCCCCCGCTGAGTGTCTCTCCTATTTGGTTCCCCTATAGTCCTGTTATAAGTGAAACCATTCGATATTTTTCTCTTTCTTTCTGGCTTATTTTGCTGAGGATGATCCCCTCTAGCTCCATCCATGTTGCTGTGAATTGCATGTGTTTATCTTCTTTGAATACTTCCAGCGCTTTTTAACCAACAGTCCCCTCAGCGTCCATTGCCACCCAGAAAGAGCACCCCCCAAGCACAGCAAACATCTCAAAAGCATCCATCCTAAGAATCTTAGCTGCAAAAAGAGCAAGAATAACAAAACTCATTCAGCTTTCACAGTAATCCTTAGAAGAGAATCTGAGTACCTGGCCCCAGAATGGGGTGATCTGGGCTAGGTCATCTACCTCGGGGGGCGGTAGCTCATCCGGTCTCAGGGGTTTTAGGTCTGTAGAAGTGTTATTATCCACAGTCCCACTTTTAGGATGGCTCCGCTCTCTCACTTTCTCCCTCTTGGAGCTGCTACGGCCAGTCTGCTGGTGGCTTTGCACTATTCTCGCCACCACTTTATTAGCTCTTCCGCTCACCTCCATGTATTCATCTTGACACAGGCAAAATGGGAGGAAAAACAAAGCCAGCAGTTGCCAACAGACGAGCTGCCTCCCCAGCATGGTTCTCAACAGAGCCACACAGCCTCCTGGAGAAGACGCCGGGCTCCAGGCGCCGTGGTCTCCTCGGGCAAAAGCCAGGGCTAGAGATGAGAGCTGCAGCCGGCCAGGCGGTTTTATACTTTGGTGTGTAATAAATAAGGCTGCAGGCATGCCAGAGGGAAAGCCGCCCTCCTCCCAGGCAGAACAGCCCCCATTCATCACTTTCCCACACCACAGGCAAAACGGATTTGTGTGCACAGTTCCCAGTTGGGGGGAGGGGGGTTCATAAATGTCACACCTTGGCACGTTTTTGTTCAAGGGTGAAGAAAACATCCACAAGCAGCTGGAGACAGAGCGCGTGTGTCCAGCGGTTTCCCGTCGTGATGACACGGAGAGGCTGTGCCTTCGAGGTCTGAGATGCCTTTTGGAAAAACCTACCCTTGGGCTTGCCAGGAAATTTGGCCTTCACTGCATCAATTCAGTCTGCAATGGCAGCGGGAGCCCATTCAAAGTAATCATGAGAGTCCTCGCCCCCCCTGCGTGTACACTTCCTGCTCCCCACTGTGACCCGCTTACAGTAACTCATTTCCCCTCTGGACGCCAGCTCAGAGGCAGCTCAGTGACTCGACACACTGAGCTGAATTCAGAGTCTCTGGGTGTAATGAAAGTATTTCCCTGACCTAAATTTTATTTCCTTTTTCCTTGCATTTCCAAAAACTAGAGTTAAGTCAAATTTTAACCTCCTCACTTAGTGACGATAAGGAGACGAACATTCTGCTTTTTGTTAGCAAAAAGGTGGCTGGTCTCTGCCTCCCTCCCTTCTGAGGTTTTCCTGATTGAAATTGAAGAAATGGAAAATGCCAAGCCAGACCCACTACTCTGAGTAGATCAGGATGGAGACAGTGATCGTTTCCTTTGTTTTACTGACTACAATTTTACTAATTCAGCCAAAGAGCAAATGGGCATTCCTAACCTCTAAGTGATAACAAATTGAGAATTTGTAAAGTGTTGTCATTAAAAATTGCTTCTATTCACCTATCACTTCATTCACAAGCACTCATCCACTCAGCGAAAAGTCACTGGCCCTGCCTGGGGAAGGCTGGGGAGACCTCAGGACAGCAGGGGGCGAGGGGCCAAGGTCTGAAGCTAAGTAGACAAGGGCATAAAGTGAGAGCCCAGAGAAACCAGCCCAGGCAACGAAGTGACAGAGACGCTAGAGAAGGAAAGACGCAAGAGGGCTGCTCCTAGCTGCCCGCCTCACTCAGCACGGGGCCTGAGCCACGACAGTCATCTCCCGAACTAGCCAAGTCAGCCTGGCCGCGCATGCCACTTCCAGAACAGCTGCCTCGTGAGCCTACATTTATACAGCCAGGATTTGGTACTGGGGATGGAGTGGGAGTTACTCTGTAAAATAAAAGCTCTTCAGCTCACAAATGTAGGGGCCGGGAGGCGTGCTTGTTCAGAGCCTTTAGGGGCGGTCACAAGTCTTGTCATCCTGTTTCATGAGGTTAACTTCACGCTCCAGAATGTCCTCGCTGGAGGCTCTTGCACTTCTGTGAGGAGCCGTCTTTGGCAAATATCCCCAGGAAGGCTGGTGCATAGTATTGTTACCCAGGTTTCACTCTTACTGAGGCTTTTTTCCCTAACATGCCGAGGTAGGGTAACACCGAGTCTTGTGGGCAAGCTAAGGGATGGTTATTTCTCGAGGAGAAAAGGTCCAGGAGACCGTCTGGTGGGAAGTTCCCTCATCAGGGAGGCCTGGAAAGAGTTTACAGAGAGACCACAACGCATGAAGTGACTCTGAAAGCTAAGGTTCTGTGTGGGGAGTTGCCTGAGACCGTCTCTGCTTTTACCATCAGGCGCTCGCACAGCCTGCGCCCTAGGTCTCAGCGGCTGCAAGCCCAAGACCGCTGCTTTCAACTGCGCTGAGACTTTCCAGGGTAGGAGTGGGGGAAGTTTCAATTCTTTCATCGATTGGAGTGGTTCTCTATCCTGGCTGCATCTTAAAATAAAACCAGGGAGCTTCTAAATATATCAGTGTTTGGATCCCCGCCCAGACCAATTGAGTCGAACTTTCTAGCTGGGCCTTGGCACCAAGAGTTTTTAAAAAGTTCCCCGAGATGATTCTAATGTGCAGCCAGTGTTAGAAACCTCCTTGACTCAAAAGGAACAGTTAATAATAATATAGTATCTTTAAATTGTTGAGCACTTACCACGCAGCAGCCAAGTTCTTCGCTGTTTTAGCTCACTGACTTTTCTTAGCAAATCTACCATCATCATCTTTCAGATGAGAAGATAGAAGCCCAGAGAGGTAAAGCGATTTGCCTGGTGTTACACAGCTAGAAAGGGGTCACAGGGCTTTGCCTCCATCAGTCCTCCTGCCTTCCTTCAGAGAGGCAGGGGAGGAACAACGACAGGCCATCGTGACCATCCATGGTGACCTCAGGGGGCCTGCCTAAAAGAATCGGAGCAAAGAGCTATGAGTTGAATTGTATCACCCACAGAGATGTTCAAGTCCTAACCCCTGCACCCGTGGATATCACTTAATGTGAAAGTGGAGTCTTTGCAGGTAATCAAGTTAATACAAGGTTAATAGGGTGAGCACTAATCAGCTATGACTGGGTTCTGCTAAAGAGGAGAAACCTGAACACAACACCCACCCCCACCCCAGGGAGAAGACCGAGGAGAGAGCAGCAGGGACCATGGCGATGCCTTTACCAATTGCCCAACATCATAGCTCGCTAGCAAACCATCAGAAGTGAGGAGAAAGGCCAGGAACAGATCCTCTCGCAGCCCTTGGAAGTAACTAACCTTGCTGACACCTTGATCTCAGACTTCTAGCCTCCAGAACTGTGAGCTAGCAAGTTCTTTGTTTAAATCACCCATTTTATGGCCTTTATTATGGCAGTTCCAGCAAACTCATGCAGAGAGCTTATAGGAAAGCTTTAAAAAAAACTTGCAGATCCCATCATCTTGCTGATGAGGAGAGCAGCTTGAATGGTTTAGCTAATTGCTTGAGTTTATGGGTAGAGGGTAGCAAATACTGCCCAGAGAAGCATCCCTAGCCTCCCTTTAATTCCTTTCAGTACCTTCCCATTGCATGCATTTTATTTACTTTTTAAATAAAGATTTATCTATTTATTTATGCATACAAGAGCTGGGATGTAGGCCAGAGATGTGGGGCGCGGGGAGGGGGAAGGTGAGAGGATTCACCAGAGACAGAGTGGGGAGCAGAACGGTTAGATCTACTGAAGTACACTACTGAGGGGAGCAGCGGGTGAGTCAGGAGAGGTCTGCTGCGCCATGTGGGCCAGCTCCCTGGTCAGGGATAGAACTCGTGCTGCAGTGGCCGCAATTGCTTCATAGTGTTCAGACTCAACCCCTTGCACCACCAGGGAGGCCCCCAATACAGGCATTTTAAACGTTGCCTGATGATTGAATCTTCCTTGGGGATAACAGGCCATACATACATGCTCCCTTGTGTCCAGTTTTTCAAAGAAGTGAATTAGAGTTGGGCCTAATTTTTTGCCTATGGGTTGAGTATTAAAAAGTCCTAGAATCTGTCCCAGGCAAACTCTGGGATAGAGCTAAAGTCTGGAGTCTGCACAGTTACATCAGGGGGTGAAAGGTCACAAAGATGCCTGGACCCCTCCAGCTGCTAAGATGCACTGGGGTGACCACTGCTGGGCCCCACGAACCCAGCCAGGATGTTGGCACAGCTGCCAGCCACCACCATGAGGAGCAGAGGTACAGGCATGAGGACACGTGAAAACTCTGTGAATCAGCTCTGTATGCTAGGACAAATATTTGCTTAACTTTACAAACGAAGCTGTTATGAGATGTATAGTTGCTCTGTGGCCTCCGCCATGGCGCTCTGCTGTGGCCTTGGCCATAAGGAGATCAACTCTGGTCTGGCAAGGCACAGTCAAGAACTGTGTTGGATTGAACGTGTCTTTATATCAGTGCCAGCTTAGCGGGCAGCTGAAGAAGACGTCTGTTTGCAGGATTTTCAGAGCAGCCCCTCCTACCTCTTCCCACTGAAAAATCTCCCTGTGCTCAGCTCAGTGAACTCTGAGATTCTAAAGTCAAGGCTTGGTCCACTTCATTGAAACCAATTAAAGATTTATTAAAATGCAAATAAAATTCAAATACTCCCTGAGATGAGGTCAGCTAGCTATATTTGGTCATTTATATCTTGATGTTGAAAATCCCTGGTGTTTAGATCCTTTCCAGTGAAGCTTCACTTGGAGAAAATTAAAAGAAAGGAGCACAGTGTATTCAGAAAGGAGACATTGTCTCTCAGGGTTAGCTATTGCCATTTGAAGAAAAATAGAATCATACTTGACATAAATATGAGGCAAAATCAGGAAAGGAAGTTGGTTGACTCATGAGTAAGTTGTGACCTTGATGCTTTAGGGACTAACCCCCCTTTGGTGAGTACAAGAAACCCATCACCAAGGTTCCAAGAATGGATCAGTATCCATGGCAAAATGAAGGCTGTCAGAAACTTAAAAACCAACATTCAAAAAGACAACAAAAATAACTTTTAGAACTGAAAAATATAGCAGTTACCAGAGAGATGTGCAGGGGAGGGGAGTGGCACTATTTAGCAGAGGGTGAGTGAAGTATGGCACATTTCGAGGTGTGAAGTTGTACTCTCAAAATTATATAGTTATGTAAATGAACAGTTAAGTCATTGGAAGAGTAAATAAATAAAACCAGTGTTTGAATCTACACAGTTATAATGGAAAAAACATAACCCTCAAGTGGGTCATACAGGTTATCCATGTTTGCTAGACAAGAAATTCTCTCTGTAGAAAATCTACATGGTAACCAAATTCTAATCAGAGAGATGTGTGATAAACATTAAAGTGTGTGTGTGTGTGTGTGTATGTGTGTGTGTGTGTAAGAGAATTTTTTGGATAATAGTAATAATATAAAAAATATTTGTCAGAAACCACACCAGGTATTCTGACAGAGAGAATTTAATACAAGGAATGGGTTAAACACTGAGATCATAACAGCAGGAAGCAACCATCCCCTAGGCTGGGAGGACAAAGCTAAAAGGTCAATGTTATGAGAATTTAGACGCTGGAGCAAGAGTCCTTGCAGAGCTGGTATTCAGACTGAGCAGGGTACACTGTCCAAGTAATGCTGGCAAGTTTGTCAGCTAATTCTAGCAACAGAGACAGATGCCATAACAGCTAGGAGGTGAAGGGTTATTGCTCAGATGACACAAAAGCAGTAAGCAAAAGGAATGAGCAAGTGTCTTTTGTGATTCCTCTAGCCATCTCCCACCCTCCACCATCATCTCCTCCTGGCTGACAAAGGAGAAATGTAATTTACAGAGTCCTGGTCCCAGCATCTCAGAGCAGTTTTGAAGACTGGATTGGAGCTGAGAGACAATTCAAAGCTTTAATAACTAAATACAACAATCTCCTCTCTAGAAATATTTCTGCCACAAGGAACAGATACACAGTTTCCTGGAGCACACTTGAGACATATTTTCCTTTTGATCGTCTCCATTTTCTCCTGGCAACTTTTTCCTTTAAAAAGGACGATGTGTCAAGAAGATGTGGTACATATACACAATGGAATACTATTCATCACGGAAAGAAGATAAACACATGCAATTTGCAGCAAAATGGATGGAATTAGAGGGAATCATACTCAGTGAAATAAGCCAGAAAGAAAAAGAAAAATATCGAATGGTTTCACTTATAACAGGACTATAGGGAGGCCGGGTGGGAGAGAGACACTCAGCAGTGGGGGCGGGGGAGGGCTGGTGGAGAGGAGGATAAGGGCACAAAATGGAAGAGAGGAGAATACAGGGGACCATGGAGATGGATCATGGGTGAATTGGTGGTGGGTTGCCCAAGGGGAATACAAAATGTAAAAGACATAAATAACAATAAAAAAAATAAATAAATAAAAGATAAAAAGGACTATGTGGGGTCTCCCTGGTGGCACAACAGACAACAGGTTAAGTCTCAGCACTATGAAGCTACCTGCAGCCACTGCAGCACAACTTCGATTCCCAGCCAGGGATCTTCCCACATGGCATAGCAGACCTCTCCTGTCTCACTCGCTGCTCCCCTCAGCAGTGTATCTCAGTCACTCCACCTGTTCTGCTCCCCACTCTGTCTCAGGTGAATCCTCTCACCACCTCACACCTCTGGCCTACACCCCAGTTCTTGTATACACAAATAAGTAACTCTTAAAAAAAAAAAAAAAGGACTATGTGACGGCTTACAAAAAAGCTTTCTGGTTTTCCCTGTAGATTGCAACCAGGATGCCTGGATTGGATGTAGGCTATATATAGATTCATGTGACTTGTTAACTACTACACATCGGACACTAATGTAATGGCCTTTCCCAGGATTAGCCTGCCTACCTTCATTTTGCTCTCTGAGAAACCTACTTCTACTTCTGCTGATGGATGCCAAATAAGTTTGATCCAGATCCTAAAGAAGCCCAGATCAGAAGCAATTCATCAGAACCCTGTTTCCCAGCAGGGACCATGCCACCCATGCCTCCTAGCTATTTGATAAAGCAAAGTGCACCCACATAGTGAAGGAGAGTTGTTTTCTCAAAGAGTTTGCTGAGCTTAAAGCAAGATGCTAACATCCAAGCTGTTGTCATCGGAGATGTTATGTGGACAGGGGAATGGATGATGGATGAAAGAGTAATAGAAAATTGATGGATGATGGATACATGGGGTAGTTGGTTGGGCACTGACTAGGTGATGAGTGAAAGGATGATTGGACAATGGGTGAAAATATGAGCAGATGGACAAATGGATATTAATTTGGGCTTCATATCCAGTTTGAGTTTGGGAATCCCAATACCCAACTTTCCAGTTCTGTTATCTTAATCATTCTAAGCCTCAGTTTCCCCATTAGTAAAATGAGGCTAATATTTATCTCATATGTTTGTGAAAATTAAAAGATATGACTACATAGTAAGGAACTTTCTTCCTTCCCAGAATAGTGCCTAACACCTATTAGCTATCATTATAGCTCAGGGATAGAAAAAAAAAAAGGTGAAACTGGAGGAAATTATTAGAAAGAATGCATCAGGTCAGTATAACCTTACTATAGTTCCTGCTAGTGATTAAGCAATTAAAAATAGCATTTGATTCATTAAGCCTTTTAAGAGGTGTCAGATCAACAAAAACAATCTGTTTCTCTTTTTTTAAGCGCTAGAAGAAATTTTTCTCCATTGAATTCAATCTCAAGTACTGGAGACTGTGGATGTTTAGTAATTAGTTTGGGGGCCCTGTGTAATTTAAAAAGATTTCATTCAGTTCTTTTATTTCACAAAGGCACATTTGAGAAAATCAGGATTTATTTCTTCTCTATGCAGAAACAGAGACAAACTCCTAAATGACTAAAGCTCTATAGATATATAAAGAGCTTATATAAAACTTTTAACCCACCTTGAAAATTAATCATTTGATTCAACAAATAATAGGGCAGCTCCATTTTGCCTGCTTTCATGGTTTGCCACAGTCTGTTCCAGAATCTTCAGGAGGTACTAAAGAGCAAAATGTTTCCACATGAGTAATGCTGATTTCAGACACTCCACCCGAACCAAAGAGGAACAGATCTGGAGTTGGCATCCCAAATACATTTCTTTACTCCAAACCTTAAACCAGGCCATAAAGAAAAGACATTCTTGGACCTCTAAACCGAGGTCCTTCCAGGCGGGTCTCCTAATGAGTTTACTCATCCCTTTGGTCCCTGTCTGCTCTTGGGGTGCGGGGCTCTCATCTTTCAGAGCCATTTGCCTCTTTGTCCGTGTGCCTTTCCACAAGTCCAGTCAAGCCTTCATGCTCCGTGGCTGCGCCCTCACTGGCCCCACTTGGGATGGATGTGGGTGCAAAATCAGCCAGGTTTTATGCACTGCACTGGGACGTATGTCCGTGGAGAGGTCACATGTTTCATCAGCAACAAGAGTACCCCCAAATTTTAAGAAAAACAGAGCCAGTTACAGCCCACTTCCTCTGCCCTGTTATGTTTGAGCAGAAAAGAGAAGTAGTGAGCTCAAGTACAAGGTTAATACAGCTGGCTAGTGACTGTGCCAGAGTTAAAACGTGGCTGACTTCTGTAACAGTGATTTCCATGTTTCATAGCGAAGGCTATATTCTGTATCTGGTACAGTGAAGTGCTGCTACTCACTGTTCAAGTGCTAAATGGAGATTAATTCATCACACTCAGGCTTCTAAGCCAGACACAAATGCCACTACTTCCATGAAGACTTCCTGATGGGGTAGACAGACATGGGAGAGAGTACCAGGCCCAGTATAGGAGCTCTGGCTTTTACTCATGTTGCCTTTGATAGCTGGCAGGGAGCTCGAGCACTTTGCTGTCCCACATGCCTCCAACACCCACCGTCCCTACGTCTGTCAGGATGACTTCAACAGGAGGAGAAAGTACTGAACAGCTGTCTTCTCTCCTTGGTTTATTCCTGCCCTTTGGGAAAATGGACCTTAACTTTCTTGTTAAGGGTGTAAGTCCCCCTTTATACTTAAGTCCTTAAATATAAGACCTTTATACTTAAGACTTTAAGTCCCCCTTAGGTAATTATACGTAAGGGTATAATTTTCCCCTTAGCCAGGGGAAATTTAGCTGAAAAAGGAGAGAATCTAGGCAAGGGGTGAAAAATAAAGAGAGAATATATTTTGGTATCTCAGTTTTCAGAGATTCTGATGTTCTGTTCTAGAGGTCAGCAATCTTTCTGTAAAGTGTCATACAGCAAATATTTTGACCTTGCTGCTCATATAATCTCTACCTCAACTACTTAACTCTGTCATTGCTGCTCAGAAACAGCGATGGACAATACAGAATGAATGAACATATCTGTGTTCTAATAAAACTTTACTTACAAAAGCACAGGGTGGCCACAGACCACAAATTACAGGCAACTATATCTGATCTCTCCAGGGTCTTCTTGCCTGAATCAAGGAAGAGATTGTTAGGGAAGTCACCGTTGCTCTGTAACTCTTGAGGAAAACTATCAGCATGTGGGAAGATACAATAAAAAGGACAGCAGGTGACACTTGTAAAATTGCTACGGGAATCTGAATTTTTCATTTATGTAATAACTTTCCTTTTTGTCATCTGTTGTTTGTATATGTGTCTTCATGATACTTTTGTCATCTCCTCTTCCTCCTCTGCCACTCCTTCTTCTTCCCCCTCCTTTTTTGTTACTACCATCACTGCTACGCACCAAATATAGACCCCCCAAAAAATAAAAGCATGTATGTTATTTGGGACTTGGATGTAAGCAAAAGAAGCCACAGCAGGAAGTCTTAGACAGAAAAGGCTTACATTGGAAAGTTGAGGTGACCTCAACTAGAAGATCAAACTTGGGAAGCAGGCAGGAGAGGCAAGATAGAGGGCCCCGCACTAGAGGTTAATGGGTGATCTTGTAGTAGGAAGCCCAGGCAGCAATGTCACTGTTCTGGAGTCAGAACCTGGATACTGTTGAAGCCACTGTGACCCTTTGTTCTCTGGCACTTATTTTATATTCAAGTTTTGGTGGGAGTATCTGACTGCCTAATTCTAAACCACACACCAGTGCCATGGTTAGTAGGGGGTAGGGTAAGAGAAACCTACATAATTCAAGTCTTATAGTGCACAGTAGGCCTTGAGTCCATCAGTACTATACACAATGGGGAATTTGCAACATATGGACAGCATTAGACACTGGATAGTCAATACGTTGCCAAAAGTCAAATGACATAGTTGAAGAATTCAAAGGTCAAAGATGGCCCCTTTGTGAAATAGCCAATTCACGTTCATGAATGGCCTTTGCTGGGCTAGTTGTCACTCAGGACTGATGTGTAAGGGGTAGATTCTAAACTGACCAGAGTGTTTATACATGTGTTCAGCCTATGGTCTCAGACATGAGAGGGAGGTATAGCCTCCCTTACGTCCCCTGACTATAAAAGAATTTTCAGTTCACAGCAGGGAACACACGACTGTAGATTAATAGCTGACAAGCACTTATGCCCCAACAGGGCTGGGAGGCCTGCATCTGTTTTCTAAGTCCATGGGGGCTTTACCAATAATGGGAGGTCCAGAGACAGATGTAATGCTCTGGCACTGAAGCCCCGGAAAATTTCATATTTTCCAACATGCTGTGGGAAATCTGCATTCATCTGTTTTCAGTTCTGAAACACACAACAGCTGAGGGACAGCTGCTCAGCCTGGAGATGACCGAGTTCATGCTCCCTGGCTCACTCTCTGGTCATTCTGTTCACATGATTGCGAATCTAGGTAACAAGTGACTCCACGGTGTAGCACCTAAACCTGGTCATGTTACTAGAAGTTCAGGGGCCTCTTTTGGCCACTTTAGGAGAAGCAGTCATCAATTTTACCCTGAAATGCACAATTTTACACTTGTTTCAGAAAAATTTAGTCAACTTACCAGAAAAGATCTTCTGCTTTGATAGAAAATTTTACAAGGCTGTGGTGAATTCCAAGTTATTGTTTTTGGTTTCACAATAGACAGCACATTGAAAGGGGGAGAAAGGGAGAACTGAATGAATGCAGAGTCAATGGGGGTACTCAACATAATATGACCCCTTTGCCCTTTCTCTTACAGTTGCTTGTGCATTTTTATCACACTCATGGTTTTGCCTACCTATTCAAGACACACACATTTATATCCAGTCCTTGCAATGGGGTCCTGATTCACCTTTTCAAATTTTTGACATGCTTCCAGATTGTAAAATTTTACTTAACATTTTTTAATCATGACCTTTATATTCTAGTAAGCTAGGCTGGTTAGTTAAAGCATTTTTCTTAATTGGAGAAATAATGCAGCCAAAAAGGTAACAATGAGAAGATGCAAATTTAACAAGCACACACACACACAAATCTACTGATGCCATCAGCAGATTCGTATTACATCCTTAACTGAACATGAGCAAAGCCCAGGTAACCGATGTAGACCTCAGGTTCCCTTAACAAGTATATTTATTAAGAATTGTCGGGGTGGGGGGGGAAGGAATGTTCTAGAATTCCTCGAATAATGCTTAGTTTTACATTTCAAAATTTGTGAAATGTATGCATACTAACTTATTTTTCTTCTGAAACTGTCACACCACTTGATAACCACTGATTGACTTGTGACAAACAGGGATCCAAAGACGACACTTTGAAATGAACTTGGTCTTCATGTTAAGTGATAAGCAGAGCAGGTAGTATGGAGATGCTTAGAGTCCTAGAATCACTGATGTTGTATTTGAAAGGAAGGATAGCATCATCGACAATAATGTTAAAGGTTGTAGGTGACACGAATGACTCATTTATGTGTCAACTTGGCTGGACCGTGGTGTGCAAATATTTGGTCAAATGTTATGAATGTTTCTATATGTTTTTTGCATCGGGTTAACATTTGAATCAGTGGACTCTGAGTATAGCAAATTACCATTCATGATGTGGGCGGGCCGCAGCCAACCAATTGAGGACCTCAATAGAACAAAGGTTGACTCCCCCAAGCAACAGGCAATTCTGCCAGAAAAGGTCTTTTGACTTGAACCACAACACTGATTCTTTCCTGGGTCTGCAGTGTGATAACCTACTGTATAAACTCTGGACATGTAAGCCTCCATCACTGAGGCTTCCTTAAATAAATCTCTCTCAAAACACTTGAATATTTGCCCTGGAGTCCTGGTTCACCTTTTTCATTTTTGACATATAACGGGTCATAGACAGACAGACAGACACACACACACACACACACACACACACACACACACACACACACACACCCCTTTGGTTCTATTTCTCTGAAGAACTCTAGTACATTCATATGGATGTATTTGGGAAACACTCAAGCAGAGGAAAGGTGACTATGAACTCCTAATACAAAGAGTTTTAGATGTGGTTGGCCTCGTGCTCCAGGAAATAACTCACTTGGGCAGAGAGGGCACATGGCAATGTTCATCTTCATGCTACACACCGTGAGAACCAAGTTGTGCAGCTGCCTCCTAACTCCAGTTTATTGCTTTCGCAGGTCAACAAACCTTCCTATAATCTTCCTTCCCATAAATCATTCTCTAGGGAGATGTGGTCCTCAGCAGTTCTAGAATCTGTGCTTTTCAATTCTTTTATCAGTAATCCTTTACTAGATGACATTTTTTGATAACCAGGGCAAGTTTCTCTGGATCCAGGAAATTTTATCTTTACGGCAATGAGGAAGGCTGGGTACCCCAGATCGCTTTAATCAGGGATAATAAGGAGTTTCTATCTGTGACATTAGCCTTGAGGTACCTTGAGTTCCTAGAATCCACATTTCCTCAAGCAAAGTGGGGTAAAAACTTTTCTTCCCACTAAACTTGTCAGTGTTAGTGGATTTTTGGGTGAGGTTTTCAGTTGTTTTTCTGGGCGGCAAGCCTGCCTGCCTTGGCCCCCCATCTTCCTGAGCCCCAGCCTGGAGCATCCGTGCTGATAGAAGGGAGAGGATGGCCAAGCCTTGTTCATTAAGAGTGCTCAGTCTGCTCACGGCATGTTTTGCAAATTTCCAGATACTCTTTCCCTGGCTGAGTGCTGCCACTGAGGAGAAATGTCCTCTGGGAAGATTTAGCGGGGCTTATTTTCCATCATGTTCATTCCCCCTGTGGGGATATTACAGGAGGTCTTTCTGGTTCTCTCCCTCACTGTTACTCCCTCGTCTTTCTATATCTTCTCTGAACTACTATAAAACCATGTTCTCTTGAATTCTTCCAGAATTCTGATTCTGTCACCATCATCTGAACGTTGCTGATTTGGGATGGAGGGTGGAGGTAGAGCAAAGGAGTGGAAGAGAGAAAGGAGCAAAGAGCAGGCTGGGAGCCTGCTCAACCGCTTTCCTGTCAGATTCCCTGCCAAGGTCTGTGGGCGCAGCCACCCCATGTTTCCATGGCTCATTAGCAAGCTGCTCAGCACACACTCCCAGGGCCTTGGAGAATGTCATTCTCATCAGAATATGATCTCCTTCAACCCAGACAAGAGACGGAGGAAGATAAATGGTGGGCTGGAAAGAGGTTTGGCTGGCGTTGCATGCATACCAGAGCAGGGAGGGCTTGGAAATGTCCCCAGGAGCCGGCTCGGTCTTCCTTCTTTCTCTCAGAGTTGGTCCAGTGCAAAGACTTTGGCAGTGCATTAAGGTGACGAAAGTAGACTTTCAAAGACCACTACTAGAATCACAAATGTGAATCTCATTCTGTAGGAGACACAGTCAACTGCCCTATTTCTACCAATAAATCTGAGAGAAGACCCTGGAGGCATCCACAGGAGTCCCGGCTCTTTAGCAAAAACGTTACATAGTCGTGCATCATGTAATGACCTGCCAAGGGCAGATGCTTCCTTGACCGTGGCCCCCAGGTAGCCCAGGGCTGCGCCATCTGGGTTTGCATCATCACACTCTGTGACATTCGCACCAATTACCCACAGACTTCTTTCTCACAATGAACTCCTATTGTTCATTGTTGTGAATTCGTGACTGCGTAAGCTCTCAGAACTAACGCTTCTTTAGATCTCCATTTCTTTTCTATGAGACTTCCATGAGCACATAAAAATACTGACATCGAGTTAATTGAATGTCTTTTCTCCTGTTAATCAGTCTTTTGTCAGCTTCATTTCCAGATCCCCTGGAAATGAAGGGTTTAGTTGTTTTTTCCCCTCCCCTACAGTTTAACCCGGTAAAAGTCAGCACAGAATGAGGAAAGGAGGCGGCCAGGCCAGATGTCTGGGAAAGGGACTAGTATGTCAGCATCAGCGTGGCCTGTGGGAAGCAAGAATCTGCTGTGCGCGAGCTAATGGTTATGTGCAAATGGGATTCTGTCTTCAAGGGACTCTGACATTTGAGCATGGGAATCGATGTCCTAAAATGTATATTCTTGGTATTGGTTGAACATCTGACCTGTGTGGGGACTGGAGCCCGGGGTCTACCTGACCACGTAACTGTGGAAACAGTCCATGGGGCACTTTGAAAATGTCCTTGACGGTGTTCTGCGCCTGCTGCAAAATGCACGATCAGCATCTGTCTCTCCTCACTAGTGTGAAGGTTAGCCCCAGAGGCATCACAGAGCAACTTTTGCATAACGGCTTTTTGTTTGTCTGGGCCCCCAAGTTGAGTCCTTAGTTCAATGGCTTTCAGACATTTTTTGCCCAGTGAGAACCACTCATGGACTGCCCAATACGACCACCAGGAGGGAGAAAGCTGAGTCCCCCACAGCTTTATTAGGACAAGGACAAGCTCTTATCATCGAAACCCCTTTGTTCAAGGTCTAGTCAGCAGAGAGAAGCACTGGCTGCAGTTTGGGAGGGAAGTCGCTGGACAAAGGGACACAAAGCCACCTCCAAGTGTGATTCCCAGCTGCTCCCTCCGATTTGACCACAGGCCACATGGCAACTGGCTACCCCAGTGGCGGAGCCAAGTCGCTCTCAGCAGACTGTCTGTGAATATCATTGTCCTGATGTTATAGAAACATCTGCAAGGTTCATTTTACCCTGCAGAGCAAGGGGAAAAAATGCCACATACTGACTTGCAGGTTAGAAATGAAAGACTTTCCACTGAGCTGGGCCATTTGCTTCTGAATAGCAATGGATGAATTCATTCTGCAGATGGAGTTAGACTCAGAGACCAGGCTGTCTGGGCTGGTCCCATCTTGGCAGCCCTGAGGGTTTAGGAGCCAGCATACTGAGCAGTCACTGTCTGTTGTGAAATCCCTGGACTCAAAAGAAGAAATTGAGGTAAGCAGGAGAGATGTGGGGTCCAAAGAACTCCTAGAATGAAGCCACTGTAAAATCTTGATTTAGGAAACAGGTTAGGAAACTTATTTAGATCAAATTCCTTTACGTCTTCAAAAGCAAAGAATTCATTCTTTGTCCTCCATCCAGAGGCAGCACTAGTCCACCTAATGATGGAGGAGATAGAACTTAAAAGAAGGAATCACAAGACTGGAGCCTGACTCACCCAGGAGGGGGCTGCAGGCCGTCAGCATGCCCGCTGGCCCAGTGATAACCAAAAGCCCGCAGGAGCCAGTGCCGGAGGCTGAGGGGAAGGTGACGATGTGGAGATGGAGCCCATCGCGGAATCTCCGGTTCCCTTTCCCGTGCT